>LOJH01033495.1:3268-16267 GCA_001685095.1 Ellobius talpinus | reverse complement strand
GTGTGTGTGTGTGTGTGTGTGTGCGTGTGTGTGCGTGTGTGTGTAGGGCCCAGCAGTCAACCCTGGGTGTCATTTCTTAAGAGCCATCCACCTTGCTTTTTGAGACACTGTTTTTTCACAGGCCCGGGCTCACTGATTAGACTAGACTGGCTGTGGTTAAGAACATTTACTGCTCTTCTAGAGGATCTGAGTTTTATTGATTCTCAGCACTCACATCAGGTGGCTCACAACCCCCTGTAGCTCCAGTTCTGGGGGATCTAACTCATGTACACACACACACACACACACACACACACACTATCCACTGAGGGGCAAGAAATACAAGTTCCAAGAAGAATTTTGTTCTTGATGACTGTTTGAACAAGCATTGGAGGAGATAACAACAGAGCAGCTCTCAGAAGCCAGAGAACACCCAAGATCAGGATGTAGAGACATTCAGCACTCAACTCTCAAGGATGCTGATCTGTGCCATTGTATCTATGAGAAATGTAGACTCTCACATCTATTAAAAGGATGGGCAGGAAGAAGGGAAAGCAAGAAAAAGGTGCAACTCTGAGGTCAACAACTTTGTTCTTATTTGTAAACATGTGCACCCGAAAGACTGGCTCAGCCCATGTGTAGAAGTATATAGTCACAAGATGGAGTGATGAGAGTCAGCAAATAGATACTGGTCCTCTCTCACATGCTCAGTTCGAGCCACAGTCTAAATCATCAGTAGAATCAGCATGGGCTCCTGCAACTTGTTAGTGAAGGAGAGCTGTGGTCATGTGGGTCACACATCGGTTTGCACATGTGTATACAGGTGCATTTGCACATATGTGAGGATGCATGTGGAGGCAGAGATCCACATTGGGTGTCCTCCTACATGGCTCTCAATTTTATTTTTTGAGGTAGTCCTTTAAGTCCTTCACTTAAACTGGAGTTCACCAATTCAGCTATGCTGGCTCGGGCCATTGAGCCCCAGGAGTCTTCTATCTCTCCCCAGCTCTGGGAGTGTAGGTGCAAGTTGCCACACCCAGTTTTTTTTACCTGGGTTCCAGGAATCTGAACTCAGGTCATGACTGAGAACTCTCTCTAACCCTTCTCTCTCTCTGAGGCAGGTATTAAACCCTTGTACAGGTCAAGCATGCAAGCTGCCACTAACATACATCCCAATGTCAAATTATCTTCTCAAAGACAAAGTGTCCTGCACATTTGTGGGTTGTTGATTTCAGCTTCTGTTGTAGGAAACAGCAAGGATTTTATTTTCCTATTATTGAGAACATTTCAAAGAGATGGCTAATATCCCATTATTTTTATCTCTTATATCTTATCTGCCTTCTATTTAATTTCTTAGCTTCTTAAGTCTAAGTCATTCAATAATCAAAGTATAAATACATTTTCTTATAATAAACCAACATGTCAGTTAAGACTTCGAACACTTGATATAGTCAGAGCCAGCATAAAATAACTTTATATTTAAAAAGATATGTTTTTTTTAACATTTTTCAGAAGGTTTTTCTTATTATTTAAAATAGATGTTTTTCTCTATAATATTTCTTGCTTATAATTTCCCTTCCCTCTACTCCCAGTTCCTCTCTCCCTTCCCTCCCATTCAGATCCACCCTTTTCCACCTCTCATTAGAAAACAAACAGGCCTTTAAGGGATAATAATAAAATATAATATAATAAGAGAGAACAAAAACTAACACATCGGAATAGGACAAACCAAACAGAAAGAAAAGAGCCCAAGAAAAGGCACACACACAAGAACCTATATAGACTCATGCACACACTCAGGAATCTCATAAAAACACTAAACTGGAAGGCATAACATATAGGCAAAGGATGTACAGGATAAAAAGAGAATATGTGTGTGTGTGTGTGTGTGTGTAATAAAAGTTAAAAATAAGACAAAAGACTAAAAACAAGGCCCTGACACGACACTGTGAAACAATGGACCTCCAAGGATACCCCTGAGTTTGTCTTCTGTTGGCCATCTACAGATGCACCATGTAGTTTACCCCCAAGAGTAGTGGTATTTTTCCCCAGTGGGACTCCCTTGTGGAAAACTAAATTTTCATTTTCAAATGGTATCAGCTGGAGATTGCTTCTGGGCTAGGGTTGGGGGTTTGTATCTACTTCTCCTTACAGCTCTAGGACCTCCCCAAAATTTGCTTTTCATTCTCCTTCCATATGCAAGTTAGACTTCTGAAGTTTCCATTTTCAAGAAAGAAAAAAAAAGATACAAAAAGCAACAGAACAGATCTCCAAGACAAAGCCTGTCTTTTTATGCATCTTTAGGCATGCAAACATTAGTCCTCTGGAACTGGAGTCACTATTCTACATATAAGCCTACTCTTTCCCCAGTATGCACATAGGCTGTTGTCATAGATCCCCACAGCAAATGAACAACTCCTCAATATTTAATAAGGCTGGCATTCCTGTCCCCAGGCAGAGAGCTGAGACAGTTGGTAGCCAGCTACTAACTGACCATTAAAACACAGAATCTTCCTGTAAAATGTACTTCCCAAACAAGTTGCATCACCTGCAGTGGAGCCTGAGTGCTCCCCTCTGCAGGGAGGTGGCCTGAGAATATGCAAGACCAGTCAGCCAGCTGGCTTAATATTCAAATCTGGTTTCAACACAATCCAGCTTTGTGGCAGGGTTTTAAAAATCAAAAAGCCCTTCTCTCTGCTGTGCCCTTACCACGAAAAAGTGCCAAACACGTAGAAGTGAGGGGACTAAGCCATGGGGGGTTCTACAAATGCAGAAGGAATCTGTGGGCTGGGGGTGTTGTGCAGCTCATAGAATACTTTCCTGCACGCCCAAGACCAAGTTGACTCCCCAAAACCACATAAGCTGACTCTGATCTCAGCACTGAGGAGGTGGAGGCAGGAAGAACAAGAAGTTCAAAGTCATCCTGGGCTACATAGCTAGTTCAAGGCAGTCTGGGACACGTGAGACCTTTCCTCAAATAAACAGTTAAATAAGGGTTCTGTTTGTGTGTTTCCCTTCTGTTTTATGTTTATTTCCCCACAGCAGAGTTTGGAGCTGTCTTCTGTGTAGTTTTTGAGGATAAATACACCATAACAATAACTCTCAATAACTGGACCAAGCAAGACCTCACTGATTCAGAACAGTAGTAATATTGGAGCATTTTAGGCTTTAGTGGCTTTTTATTTTTTAACTCAAGGAACAAAAGAAAAAAAGCTAGAGCTAATGGTACTGTGTGGAAATCGAGGGAATCATTAGTGCAATTTGATCGTTTTTCTGAACAACAAAGGCTATCATAATGAGTTCTCCTTGCTCTTATTAGCCATTAAGAAAAAACATTTGGCTATAACTATAATTCCAGGTCAATACAAATTTCCCATGATTTCATTAAGCATACAGTTTTAAAATTATTTTTTAATTAAAAGATTTTAAAATTCTGTTTATTTATTCATGGGTGCATGGTGTGCCCACACTATTGCTAGTGTGTGGAGGACAGAGAGTAATGTGAGGGAACTAGCTCTCTCCTTCCATCATGGGGGCCCTAGGGACCACACTCAAGTTCTCAAGCTTGCCAGCAAGCTGCCTCTACCTACCGAGGCGTCTCTCTAATCCCAGTTTATAGACTCTTTTGAGTGGGCGACCCCCAACTCCTGTCACCATCACCTCACAAGGCCTATTTGCTTTTTCCCTCTTTTGACAACAGTAGAAAGCCTCGCATTGGTGGGGAGGCTCTGCCTTTCACAAGGACACAGCAGGAAATGAACCCTGACTTCAGCCTTTAAGTAGGAATTCTAAATCATGTGGTAGGTATTTTTAATTAAACAAGATTATTTTAATTTATTTTATTATGTGTATGTATATATGTGTACGTATGTCTGTGTATGTATGTCTGAGGATGTATGTCTGTGGATGCATGCATGTGGATATATGTCTTTGGTTGTATATCTGTGCATGTATGTGTATGTATATGTATGTCTGTGTACATATGTCTGAGGATGTATGTCTGTGGATGCATGTGTGTGGATGTATGTCTGTGTATGTATGTCTGTGGATGCATGTCTGTGGATGTATGTCTGTGAATATATGTCTATGGATGTATGTAGGTGTATGTCTGTGGATGTATGTCTGTGTATGTATGTCTGTGTATATGTGTGTGGATGTATGTCTGAGAATGCATGGCTGTGGATGTATGTGTATGGATGTATGTCTGTGGATGTATGTGTGTGAGAGAGCACAGGAGCCTGCAGAGGCCAAAAGGTGACATCAGATACCCTAGAACTGGAGGTATATGGCACTTGTGAGCTGTGTGATGTGGGTGCTGGGAACCAAACTCAAATCTTCTGCAAGAACAATACAGGCTCTTAACCATGGAGCAACCTCTCCAGTTCCTGCTTTTAATTTTTGGAAAAAATTCCATCGTGTTTTTAATAAAAGCTGCACTAATTTACAGTTCTGCCAATAGGCTATTTAGGCTGCAATTTTTCTGACTCCTGGTCAGCTCTTACTGAACACTGAAGAGCTCTTCTGAAACTCTTAAGGGCCCACCATCCCACAGGTGTGAGCTAATAGCTTGTTGTGGCTTGGTCTCTAGCCCTGATCATTGGCAAAATAACTTCCCATGTACCCTTGGGGTCATTGTATGTCACCTCTGAGAAATGTCTGCTCAAGTCTTATGACATTTTTGGAAGATATATTTATTATTTTTACATATATGCATGTGTGTCTGTATGAATTTATGTGTGCCACATGCAAGTAGGAGCCCTCAGAGGCCAGAAGAGAGCACTGGAGTCTCTGGAGCCAGAGTTACAGGTGGTTGTGACTAAGTCACGTGGGTTCTGGGGACCATATGTGGGTCTTCCATAAGAGAAGTAAGCACTTTGAATGCATATCTTCCATTTAAAAAATAACATTTAAAATTTTAAATAGAAAAATCTTAGATATTTTGCATGTTATCTCCTGTTAGGAAAATTGTTGGCAAATGCTTTCTCCTAGGCTAGTCTGCCTATTTGCTCCTTCAACTGTTTCCTTTGCTGGACAAGAGCTTTAAGGTGCTCCCACTCCTCTATTCTGGGTTGTGTGCGCTGTGCTATTTGTGTGCAGATCTCAGAAACATTGCCAAAGCCAAACTCTAGAAGCTCTTTTTCGGAGGAGTTTGAGTTCCTTGAGGACTATGATCACTTCAGGTGCTAAGATGAAATCCTTGATCCTTCCTGGGGTGACCATTGTGTGTGGACTAACATGTGGAAGCTAGCTGTGGTAGCTTGAATGAGGACATGATCCTCCCATAGGATCATGTATGTGAACACATGGTCCCAGGTACTGTCAGTGTTTGGTAAAACTATGGAAATTTAGGACAGGATTAGTAGATGAAGTTATGATAGAGGGGGTGGCCTTTGAAGGTTTATTGCTTTACCCCACTTCCAGCTCTTGTTCGCTCTCTCTCTCTATCTCTATCTCTCTCTTCTTCCAGGGTGTGTGGCTGAGATGTACAATCTAAAGCACCAATGTCATCTAAATGTCCTTTGTACCTCTTTTGAGTATTCATGATGTGCCAGGCATGAGTTTGAAAGTTTTATATGCATTAGCTCATTCGGAAGGCATAAGAACCCATGATGTATGTGTAGAGGCTGAGGCTTGTGGCTACCCAGTAATGAACTTGCAGGGCTGGGATTCAAACACTGGCACATCTGAAGCTGGAGCCCATACCATTCAAGAAGCCAGGAAAGTGTCACTGTCCAACAGGAGACAAGAGCTGATCTCAGAAGCCAATCCTCGGGTAACTATCTGATACTCTCCACTATATGCAGTGTTTCTCATAAGTGAGAAATAAAAGAGACGGCTGAGGAGACGGCTCAGCCGGCAAAGGACTTGCCAGGCCAGCATGGGAACCAGAGCTCAGGTCCCCAGCACCCATGGAAATGTCAAGTGGGCATGAAGACCTTCCTGTAATTTTGGTGGGAGGGAAGTAGAGATTAAAAAATGCGAAAGCAAGCTGGCTAGCTGAAGTAACCCAATCGGCAGACTCTTGGTGTAAGTGAGAGACCCTGCCTCTGTATATAAAGGAGAGAGACTGATAAAAACATCCAGCACTAACCTCTGACCTCCACCTAAACATACAGGTGCACACCCACAAACGCATGTTCACCCATACATACGTAAAAAACACACAGACACCACCAGCAAAAATTTGTAGATAAGAAAATGAGATGAAAGAATAAAGCTGAGGAGCAAGAGCAGAGATCAAGGCAGACTGGCTTTTACAGCATAAGAAAAGTATGTGGAGAATTCAGATTAGTTCATCAAAAGGTCAAAAGGGACTTTTTCTCCCTTTTGAGAAGATAAAGATGAAATGAGTGAGCAAGCCCCAAGGCTAACGAATAATTAGAAACACGTTCCATAGCTAATTGATGAATCTAGGCTCAACACAGGGCTAGAAGTCTCTGGGAGAGCCACTGCAGAGCAGGACACATAGAGGGCCCCTGGCTCACACTCAGTGACTTGTCAGCAATTGACAACCAGAGCGGTGACTTCATTAACCAAAGTCCTAGAGAGTTCTTTAGAAAGGCAAAGGCTCCCGGCTAGTGTTCCATCCTTGTAAGCGACCTGCCAAGCACATTGCCACTGGCTTCACAGACAGGGGGATGCTGTGAGTGCAAATGCCTCCTGCCACACTCAGCTTATGTATTTGTGTATTTATTCATTATTTATTTAGGTTTTTCAGGTCATGGTTTCTCTGTGAGCTCTGGCTATCTTGGAACTCACTTAGTAGATCAGGCTGACCTCAAACTCACATAGATCCACCTGCCTCTGCCTCCAGAGTACTAGGACTACAGGCATGCACTGCCATGCCTAGCACACTCAGCATTTTTAATTTTAATTCATTTATATATAATGTATTTGTTGTTATAGTTGAATTATAACTTTTGGAAGGACAGGATCTGTCAATTAAAACCCAGGCTGATCCTCCTGCATCAGCTTCCCTAGTGCTGAGATTACAGGGATGCATCAGCCTCTGCATATTTTATTAATTATTTGAGAATTTCGTACATGTTATTATCATATTCTTCTCCCTCTCCCGACTTCTTCCACACACACCCTGACTTCTTTATCCACCCAATTTGGTGTTTTGTTTTGTTTTTCCATCAAGACCAATGTATGCTGCCCAAGTATTCTTGGATATGTGGTCTTCCACCAGAGTATGGTCAAAGAACCAGGGGCTATACTCTTAGAGAAAACTGTCTCCCCCCTTTCCTAGCAGCTAACAGTTGTAAACAGCTTTAAGGCTAGAGAAAGGACTTGGTGAGCAATTCCCCTCTCCATGTTGGGAGTTCATTTATGCCGATGCTCAGTGTGTCCAAAAGACACAGTTTCCTTGTTGTCATCTATTGCCTCCGGATCTTATATCAATTCTGCCTCCTCTCCCCCAATGATTGCTGAGCCTCAGGAGGAGGGGGTGCAGCATATAGGTTCCATTTAGAGAGAACATGGCTTGGGTGGCAATAAACAAAAGATGACATGGATGATTGTGCCCTCCTGATTACTCCGCAAACAGGAAATACAAGGAAAGCTTTGTTTTAGGCCTGTAGACCCTGGCCTCTGCTGGTTGCCCCCTTCACCAGCTTATAAAAACACACGGCCTTGATTTTGTTACTCCAATGACCTAGTCCTCTTATGATCACGGCCTTTGTTTGTCACATGTAAACTCCCAGAGCTATAAAATGCGAATTGTTTTTGTTTGTTTTGGTTTTCAAGACAGGGTTTCTCTGTGTAGCTCTGGCTATCCTGGAAATCACTCTGTAGAACAGACTAGCCTGGAACTCATTCTGTAGACCAGGCTAGCCCCAAACTTATAGAGATCCACCTGCTTCTGCCTCCTGAGTGCTGAGATTAAAGGAGTGTACTACTACCACCCAGCTGAAATGAGAATTTTGACAGCCAGCCTCATATGGTTTTGTGATGATCAATAGAAACAGAACAAGTTCATGTGTATAAAGAATAAAACAGGGCTAGAGAGATGACTCAGCAGTTAAGAGCACTGGTTGCTCTCGCAAGAGGACCTGAATTTGGTTCCCCAAGGCACCTGTCTGTAACTCTGGTTTCAGGGGAGCTGATGCCCTCTTCTGGCTTCTGCAGGCACAGCATCCATACAGGACGCATGCACTTATACATACATGAAGGAAAAACACTCATACACACAAAATAAAAAATAAATCTTTAAAGAATAAAACAATGAGAACGGCAAGCCTCATTGGAGATACATTGGTTTGATTTTGTTCTGTGCCAGGAATACATGGGGAAAGCCTTGCTCCAAGGCCATACCCTTGTTCTTGGGAGACAAACACAGATACTGACAGAGCAAGCAGGAAAGGAAGCAATACTGTGAACCACAGGAAAGGGATCATGACAGCACATTGGATAACTCTCTCTAGAATAGCCAAAGCTAGCACACCAAAAACGCGAGTTTGTTTATAGAAGGTCTTACTATGTAGTTCTGGTCATCTCAAACTCGTAGAGATCCACCTGCATCTGCTTCCCAAATGCTGTGATTAAAGGCATGTGCCACCATGCCTGTGGCTCCAAGAAGGTTTACAAAGCAAAATCTTTGGACCTTGGGGTGTAGCTCAGTGTCATTACACTTGCATGGTATGCATGAAGTCTTGGATTTGCTTCCCAGCTCACATTAAATTATTAATTAATTTGTTTATAATAAAGTCTTTTTTTGCTTTTTTGGGGGGATTATTTGTTTGTTTTGCTTTGTTTTCCAAGACAGGTTTTCTCTGTCCTAGAACTCGCTCTGTAGACCAGGTTAGCCTTGACTTCACTGAGATCTGCTTGCCTCTGCCTTTCAAGTACTGTTATTTAAAGTGTGCACTACCACTACATGGCTTTTAATTAAGTCTTTTAAGTGTCAGAGCAAATGTTACAAGTTTAATCATAGTTCTAAATTAAATTCCAGTGGCATAATATTAAAAAAATAACTAAACACTAAAATATAGAATTAAAGATCCTCAATTTAAATTACAGTTCCAGGAACTGAAGATGCAGCTTAAGAGCAGAACAAATACCTAGAATATGCAATATTCCAAGCACTGAAATAAAATAAATAAATAAATAGATATTTCAAATCCATTCCCTACCAATTATGTAACTTTGAATTGAGTAATTTAACTTCAGAGAGACTTCAGTTTACTCTTCTCTAAAATGGTGATATCATTACTGTTATTATTTCCTTTCTGAGGCAAAGCCTTACTATGTAGCCTGGGCTAGCCTCCAACTCATGTTCCTTTTACTTCCCAAGAGCTGGCATTACAGGTGTGCGCCACTATATCTGATATAAACTGGGATAGCATTGCGCCACATATGGTTGTCATGAAGATGAAATTAAGGCATGTCCACAAGAGTGCTTTATAACGTTGAAGGCTGTTGTTATAATTATTACTAATTATGGGGTGTGGGGGAGAATAAAAAAGTAAAGAAATAGAGAATGGGAGGAAGGTCACATGTGCTCGAGCATTTGCCAAGGTGTCTGGCAGCCAGGAGGGGCAGGCATGAGGCTGGAGGAGTTCTGAGATCTGCAGGATGCTGCCGCTAGCTGGCCAGGGTGGGCACGATGTGGTGGTTACCACTGTCAACAGGATAGGATTTGAAATCACCATGGAAACAGATCTTTGGACATATCTGTGAGTGAGATTTTAAAATGGGTCCCTGAGTTGAGAAGACTCACTGCCACTGTGGGCAGCACCTTCTTGTGGGCTGCGGTCCGGGACTGAATAAGGAGAAAGTGAGCTACACATAGGTGTTCTTTTCTCCCTGCTTTCTTATGTGAACACAGTATGACCAATCATCTCAAGTCCCTGCTGCCATGACGGACTCTACCCTCAAACCCTTCCTTCCTTCAGCCACTCTTGTGGGGCATTTTGTGCAGTCTGGGATAATTCCAGCTCTATCCAGTGAGTCCCTGCCTCAGTTTCATTATCCTTGGGTTTTGTAACCTCATCCAAACTCTGGGCATCTTATTTGGAGGAAAGTTATCTGTGGTTATTTGAATAAGAATGGCACCATAGGCTTACAAATGCCTAGTCATCAGAAAATGGCCATACTTGAGAAGGATTAGGGGGTGTGGCCTTGTTGGAGCAGGTGTGGCCTTGGAGGATGTGAGTCAGTGGGAGGGCATGTCAATGGAGGGATGGGCTTTGAGGTTTCAAAAACTCAAGCCAGGTCCAGTGGCTCTCTCTCCCTGCTGCCTATCAAGACAGGGTTTCTCTGTGTAGCACTGGCTGTTCTGGAATTTGCTTTGTAGACCAGGCTAGTCTCAAACTCAGAGATCTGCCTGCCTCTGCCTCCCAAGTGCTGGGATTAAAGGCATGTGTCACCATGCCCAGCTGCGTTCTTTTTATAAAAACTGCCATTGTCATGGTTTCTCTTGATAGTAACAGGATAGTGATCAAGACAATATCCTTCCTGCCTGTGAACACTGCAGCCAGAATCATCTGTCCCCCACATACTCACTCCCCAGCTGCAGAGACTGCCTACTGTAGTCTTAGAGGACCACAGGTAGGCAACCCACCCCCAATGTCTGCAAACTGTTGATTTTCTTTACCACAACCCCACCTGGGGAGGTTCAGCCGAGCAGCACCAACCAAGCCGCAAGAAAGAACAGTCTGAGCTTGCCAGTGGACAAGGAAAGGGAATGGCATCTGCAACACCATAGCATGAGGGAAGACAGTACCACCAAAGAACCCAGGGCATTGGAGAAGGCAAGAAGTGGAGCAAGATGGGATCTGGACAGGGAAGAGCCCACAGCAGCAGCGCAGGGAGGGTTCTATGTCCTAGACAGTGGGAGACCCATAGTGGGTGCTGATGTAGGGTCATGACACAGCCTGTCTAAGAGGTCACCCTTGCTGTTGAATAGTAGAGAAAAGGTGAAAGCTGTAACAGTAGGGACAGATGCCAGTCATCTGAAGAACCTATAAGGAGGACTGGACCCCATGCCAGTGAAGCTTATCATAAAGAGGACTCAAGAAGCCTCCAAGAGAAAAAGTCAGCAAGACTCAGAGACTAGTTGCCCATGGGAAAGAGAAGCAAAGAGCACAAGCACAGAGTTGCGCAGCTTACCACGCTATCAGATTTGGAACACTTTCATCATTCCCCACCCAAGAACCCATCCCTGTTCATGGTCATGCCTCATTCTCTCGACCCTCATGACACCAAAAGCTCCCTAACACTGTGTTGCATGGCAGTTTGAATCAAGAGACTCACGTACAATATGGGTGCTTATGCCTGGCTTCTCTTGCTTGCATGTTCTCCAAGTTCATCCATGTTGTAGGATGGGTTGGCATCTGATTGCTCTCACTGCTAAGCGAGAAATATTCCACATCTTATTTAATGGAATTTTGAGTTGCTTCTGTATTTGGGCCATTCGGAACTCTGCTACTGAAGATTCTGGAATATGTTTTTGACGTGTTTTCAATTACATTTTTTTACAAGTGAACCTAATTGTTCAAAATAATGATTTCTTTGTGATGTCCTCATTCATATATACAATGTACTTTGATCACATTTGCTCCAATTATGCCTTCACCCCACTTTCCCCATGTCCTGGTTCCCTTACTCTTCTCTAACAGTCCCCCCTTCTACTCTCACAATGACTTTGTTTTTCCCCCTCTAGATTTCACATAGAAGAGAAAACATACAACCCCTGTCTTTTCGAGTTTGACTTATTTCACTTAACCTTGCAATCTCTAGTTCCATCCATTCTTCTACACATGACCCAACTTTGTCCTCAATGGCCAACTGTGGTGGTATGAATAAGGATGACCCCCACAGGCTCATATATTTGAATGCTTAGTCACCAGGGAGTGGCACTATTTGAAAGGATTAGAAGGACCTGGGATCATGGCCTTGTTGGAGGAAGTATGTCAATAGGGATGGGCTTTGAGGCTTCAAAAGCCCAAGCCAGGCACAGCATTAATTCTCTTAGCCTATGGACCAGGCTATAGCTCTCAGCTACTGCTCCAGTGCCATGCATGCCACCATGCTCCCTGCCATGATGATAATGGACTAAGTCTTTGAAATTGTAAGCAAGCCTCCAATTGAATGTTTTCCTTTCTAAGAGTTGCCTTGGTCATGGTGTCTCTTCACAGCAACAGAGTACTGACTAAGACATCAAGCAACACTCCACTGTGTACATAAATCCTTTTCTTTGAAAGACGCCTGGGTTGATTCTGTAACTTGGCTGCTGTGAACAGTGTTACAATAAGCAAGGATGAGCTGCATCTCTGAGATGTGCTGACTTAGCTTTCCTCGGAAGACACCCTGGGAGTGGATAGCAGGACTCACTCTGTGACTATTTGCTATGCTGTGCAGAAGCTTCTTCACAATCCTGCTTATTAATTCTTGCTATTAGATCCTGAACTGATGTTTTAAAGACTTATGTATTATGTGTGTGAGAGAGTGTGTGCGTGTGCATGTGAGCATGTATGTGTGTGTGCAGGTGCCTGGGCACATTTTCACAGGGCAGAGGAGAGCATCAGCTGTCACCTCCTAGCACGCTCTGCCTGTTCCTTTGAGTCAGGGTCTCTTTCTGAACCTAAAATTCCTGTTTTCTCAATTACCCTGGAAGCCAGAAATCAATAGCAATTCCCTTATCTCTATCCTTCTTGGAACTGAGGTTACCAGCATTTGAAGGATGCTTGGCTTCCTACCTAGATGATTGATCTGAATTCTGTTCTTTAGGGCTGAGTAGCAAGTACTGTTACATGTTCAACCATTTCTCCAGTCCTCCCACTTCAGACTTACATATAAAAATTATTTAAATTACTTAATGTTGGGACCAACATCTTAAATAACATAGTTAAGTTCTCATTTGACACCAAAAACCCAATTTAGTAGTCAAAACATTTAAACAAATAAAGAAACCACTGCTCTCCAGGCTCCCAGTACATATTTTATTTTAAGATTTATTTATTCATTTATTATGTATACAGCATTCTGTCTGGATGTTTGCTTGCAGGCCAGAAGAGG
>LOJH01033494.1:0-16267 GCA_001685095.1 Ellobius talpinus | reverse complement strand
GGGAGAGAGAGAGAGAGAGAGGGAGGGAGAGAGAGAGCGCAAGCTGTTGATGGTCTCAATTCCCCAAACCAAAAAGCAGAAAACAGGACTGGAGAGAGTACTTCCAGAGGCTGGGCAGTGGTGGTGCACGCCTTTAATCCCAGCACTTGGGAGGCAGAGACAAAAGGATCTCTGTGAGTTCCAGGCCAGCCTGGTCAGTCTAGTCTACAGAGCAAGTTCCAGGACAGGCTCTAAAGCAACAGAGAAACCTTATTTTCCAAAATCAAGAATACTTCCAGAGGACTCAGATTTGATTTCAAGTACCCACATGGTACTCACAATGGTCTGTAGTAGTCCCAAAGAACCCAACACCCTCAGTGCACAGACATACAGGCAAAATACCCATGTACATATGATAAATTCTAATAAGGTGGTGAGCATTAGAGAAAGATGCCAGTGCTAACTTTCCTTCACATAAGCATGGGTGCACACACAAATCATCAACATCAGCACGATGAAAAGTGCAGCTGTACCTGAGACAGCACAACTCTGCAAGTGTGCTGGTCAAGCCACTACTTTCCAAAGACCTATATATGAATTTGTAAAATAGATTTAAAAAAATCCATATCCCTTCTCTAATCACCAGCTAAATTAATTTATTCCAAAAATATAGCTGGTGTTCAACAAGCATCTTCAGAGACTAAATTATTCTGACTGGTTAAGCCTGGTACTACCCAATAAAACAGAGTCAAGTATGGATGCTCACATCTGTAATCCCACCACTTGGGATAGGGTGACTCAAGATGACGGTCAAGATTCAGGGACAGCCTGAGCTAGAGTGAGGTTTTATCCCAAAAACAAACAAAAGCCATATTTTTCTGAAGAGCTAAGATGCATATATCTAGTGTCAAATAAAGTTGCCCAATCTAAATAAAATCTAACTTTATATTTGTATTAACATTGGTCTTTACAAGATTCTTACCACCAGGGAATACAATTTTTAAGTACATATTTATTATATATATTGTATATGTAAATATGCATGTGTGCAAGTATATGTGCATGCAGAGGTTGGAGGTCAACACTGAAAGTCTTCCTCGATTGCTCTCTACCTTATTTTATATCTGTATCTACAGACACATATAGACAGAGATACATTTTTTTTAGACCAAGTCTCGTATAGAACTTGGAGCTCACTGACTGAGCTAGACTGGCTGTCAGCATGCCTCAAGAATCTTCCTGTGTTCACCTCCCATGGGTACTAAGGATTTATCCATGTAGACTCCACCATCTCACTATGGAAATCACTCATCTTCCCCAAACAACTAATACTCCTTCAGGATTCAACCACTCAAACCAAAACCAAGTCTAACTTCTACCTTTACAGTCAGGGAAATGATGCTAAGGGGCACTTAAGCGAGACCTAAAATGATATTACTCATCAATTTAAATGTAGTATTTGTTTGTCTCTCACTTTGGATGTAATACTCAAGGATGAACTATCAGCATATTCTTTTAAAAGATTTGTTTAGCTGCTGTGCTCAGAATTATACTTTTTTCTCCCTTTTCCAACAAACTGTGTGCAGAACTAAAATATTGTTTTAAAGAAATAATCTCAAAAAAGTTATTCTAGGAATAGAGACCATTACTCAAAGATTGGAGTCCAATACTATCTTCAGGTCTGTCTTTGTAAGCCAAAAGAAGGAATTAACAAAGGAGGAAACAGACTACAGACCAAATACCAAGTTCCCTCCTTCTCACAACCTAGGACGGTGAGGGTTTCACTTGAAATATGAGGAAAGCAAGTTCAAACAAGTGTCTGAGCTGCACAGTCCCTACATGCACCCCTGACTCTTCATCAGTAGAGACCTTAAGTATTCTTCAACCTGATAATCACCCACCTTTTGACCCAGTTTGTCCCTGGAACTCATACTATTTTGTGCTACCCAAAGACATAAGCTACAAAGAAATATGTAATTACTAGATATAGACCCAAATCCCCCAAAACACTCTAGGCATTAATGGTAATGTTTTCAGAGGTCTGAAAAATAATCATGTGAGTGGCTATCACAAGACTCTTGTTAAGACTTCTGTCCTATCTCAAAATGAACCTGAAGACAGCAGGGAAAATAAAAGTCTAAACTCCTTCCCCAAAATTCCAATGTGGATTTGAAAACTCCTCTCTGGAACAAGCTTGAGCAAGCAAACATGATCAATATGGAACATGAGCTTAAGGCAGCATTCAATCATTTGTTCTCTATTCATATCGCTCAGGAACATGCTTGGGGCATATACAGAATGTCCACAAAATGACTTGTTTTTTGGTAACCTTATCCTCCCAGTTAATATTATGGTACCACTGAGAAACTGTCACATGCATCTTGGCTGAGAACCAAATACCAAGTTCCCACTTCTCAATGAAACAATCCTCACTCTCAATGAAGAAATAATTCATTTTTGATCACTTGTAAAATCCCCATTTAAATGTGGTCAAGTTCTAAATTGACCTCTCTTTAAAAGCTACATACATATAGGAATGCAAAACATCTTTCTGTTTAAAGGCTCTTTTGATGCCCTCTCCACAAAGGATGACTAGTACTTTGAAAATTCTCCTGCAGGAGGCTGACAGGCCTGACAAGCCTCCAGCAAATCAAGCAGGTGGGTGATAGGAAAGATAATGAAATAGATCATTTAGATATGGGGTATATTTTTAACACATAAGTCATTTAAAACTATCTGCAAACTAAACTCATTGATAATCTGGGTATTTTTCTATATAGAAGAAATTAGGAAGAACATGGGAATTAAATATTAATTGTCTTCAAGTGACAAATTATACCACTGGAAAAATTACACTAGAATGCACTTACCCTCCAGATGTCCTTTGAACTAGGCTATTTGTAATTCATAGTACTGATTAATCAGAACTGTAAACTACTTTAACTCTATGCTTGATGGTGCTAGTGAAATACAAAGCAGTCACTGGAATGTCCTAAGCAGGAATGGGAATGTCTCTGTCTCCGTCTCTATCTCTGTCTCTGTCTCTATCTCTGTCTGTCTGTCTCTCTCTCTCACACACACACACACTCACACACACACACATTCAAAGAGTGCCATACTGAACAAACATAAAGAACTGACTAGTTACTCACTGTTTTTCCTCTTATGTATAGCCCAAACCAGAAGCAGAGCTGTCTAGTCCTGGCCCTCAATCTCCCAGGAAGCCAGGAACAAAAAATCTCTATAAAAGCCCTAAAGGCTAGAGGGAAAATTGTTTCTAGTGCTCTACTGTTTTATTTAAAAGCCAAAACAGTTGGTTCCTTCTGGTCAAGGAGATCTAAAAACTGTATAAAGCCCCAGAAACCCAGCTACTTCATTTTCTAATTAAAGAAGAGAGAACCTAGAAAGGATTCATGATTGAGCTTTGCCCAGAGCTAACAGCCTCTCTCCAACAGCAATCCTGCCTCTTGCTGACCTAAGCAGAAAGACAGAGAGGAACTCACATCTAGTTCTCCCAGCATTAGCAATGACTGGCACTCTGGCCAGGTATTCACATAGCTCTTTAAAAGCCACACAATCTCAGCCTTCCTTACCTTGAAAACTATCTTTCACGAAGCACTAACACACAACAATAAGAAACATAATAATGAATTTATCAAAGTACATATGATTAAACAATCATTTATGGTCTAGACCTAGCTTTAAAAAACACCTACTAAGTATAAGCTGCATGAAAAATTAAATATACAGAATAAGTTATTTCCAGCAATATTTTCCTCAGAAGTTTTAACACAGACTATCTTCTTTTAAAAGTTTAAATTCAGAGCAGTTGTTCAGGATGTATTCCACTCAGTTTTCAGGTTTCATTCAACAGGCTCTACGTGGTCCACTCTGGAGAACATCAAAATTCTCCCTGTACTTTCTAGAAAGTGGCTCTGTTGTCTAAGATTAGGACATTCTTCTTTTTGAGTTCCAGAAAAGTCCTTTTTTTAGGATTTATTTATTTATTATGTATACATACAATGTTCTGTCTGCATGTATGCCTGCTGGCCACAAGTGGGCACCAGATCTCATTACAGATGGTTGTGAGACACCATGTGGTTGCTGGGAATTGAACTCAGGACCTCTTAACCACTGAGCCATCTCTCCAGTCCCCAGAACAAAGTCATTTTAAGATCAACAACAACTGCAGCAGCATCCTTCTGATACAACAGGATGGAGAAGCAGAGGATAGCCTGGGCTCATTCCACCGGCTCCTGGAGGGTCTACTGCAGCGGCGATGTAGTTCTGAAAATAGGAAGCTTAAGTAACTCAGACAGCTAGAGAGGTTTGTTGCTATGTTTTTTAAATTAAATCCTTTAAATTTTTTTGCCATTTACTGTCCTTGAAAACTTAAGAGTGGAGAAAAGAAAGCATTTAAACTTAGTAAATGCTTTATTGACCAATCATCTGAACAAAAATACCCCGTAACTCACAACCTCTAAAAGCTTATAAACTCTGTAAAACTAAGTACAGAAAACATCAGAAAGACTTGGTTTTTAATCCTAGAATACAGAGAGGTGGTCACCTAACAGCCTGCCTCCACGGGTAGCTAGCTCCCTCAAAAAACCCACAGCAAATCTCTACACCATCCTAACAGCAACAGAACAAACACTCTGTTCAAAAGAATTAAATGCCATACACGTCTGTTTTTAAGTGTTGTTTGGTATTTCATACTCAAACACATGTCCTGAAGTTCTGTAACAGCAAGATAATCTTTCACCGGTAATAAACTATAATTCATACCGAAAAAATACTCGCTCATCCCAATTATTGAATATTCTTCTAAAATATTTACTAATGGTAAGCAAAACCAAAGTTTTAGGCACATCTATGCTTTTGATGGAACAATTAAGACACTTGGTATGACTCTGGAACATAAATCTATTTGTTACATATAGAAAAGAATGTATTTCACAGCCACAAAAAATTAATTACCCACAATGATTACCCACAGTGCAAGTTATGCTATCAAGTTTTCATTCCATTTTTTCCACTAAGATCAATCTATTTGCTTTCTTCAAAAGCTTTCTGCATTTGAAACAAAATTTAAGTGGTAAAGCTGAAGACTGTTTTTGCCCAAGCAGAGAAGAACTGTCAAGTGTCCTGCCACACACCAAGATAGTTTGAAGTGTCATTGTCATCCCCTGCCCCTGCCACCTGTGTTCTCACATTTATTTCTCTAATGTATACACAGAAAGAACGTTAAAATAGGTCACTTTACTCAGGCTGAACGTCAATTATACATGAGCTGGGCATAGCGCACTTCCCTACAAGGTTCCAAGTCCAGTTATGACCAGCAAGGGCACAGGTACAGACATGTAAAATCAACCCGATCGTACAATGTCTTTAGAACAAACTCATAGGTGGAAAAGATGCATAGTGAGCTAACCCCAGACAGGAAGAGATACTTCCCTCAGCTACTTAAAAACCACATTGGGAACAAAGAGACTGGACAACACAGAAAGCAAACTCCATGTCCTCCTCTCCTTCCATCCCTTGAGTTGCCAGGTGCCCCTTCTTCCTTGTAACTCTGAAGTCTCTCCAGCACTAACAGATTTCAGAAAGTGGACAAAATTCAACCAGTCTAATACTTAATGCTGTTCCCCACTCTTTACTTTCCCAGATGCAAGGAAATTACCCACACAGTAGGAACAAAGGGAAGAATCCATTGCTGTGGTAAACTGAAGCCCCTTTTACATATACTGCCACAAAACATTTCTTAAAAATATTACACTAAGGCTAGGGCTACGGTTAAGGGGTAGAGCACTTGCCCAGCATGCATGGTGATCTAGATTCAATGGCCAATACATGCATGGACACATACAAATATACACAGTACTTAAGAATTTTCCCCCATGAAACAATGATCCAAAAAACCAAAGTGGCATTACCTGTTTATTGTCAGGATAAACAATAAAACCATCTTTAAAATGTGTTTATATGTGTATATTTATGTATTGTTGTACATGTATACAGAATTCTTCAGTCTTCCTTGTAATATACATAGAGTACTTGCATAAATATACAAACATTAACATTTGTTTCTAGAACCTCCCAAAATACAGCTACCAGTTTGAGACCAAGTGTTCAGCATGAACTATAACATTTTCTTTCCCAT
The DNA here is from genome assembly GCA_001685095.1 of Ellobius talpinus. Taxonomy (NCBI): domain Eukaryota; kingdom Metazoa; phylum Chordata; class Mammalia; order Rodentia; family Cricetidae; genus Ellobius; species Ellobius talpinus. The sequence goes on along the minus strand of LOJH01033494.1, from coordinate 10,128 downwards.
CTTTCAGATGCTCTTAGGCATCCTCCCTTTCTTCTGATAACTAGGTCCAAAGCAACATAACAAATCTATTTTCAAAACACCTGTGTGTACACTAGGTGAGATGGTAAATGCAAACCCCTCGTTAAGCCACAAGAAATAAAAATTATACAATTCCACCCAAAAACAAGACAAACACTTCGCAACAAACAACCTTCAGGGCAGCAGGCAACGAATTTACCCTGAATGGTGAGAGAACAAAAACACTACTATGTTAGCAGAACTTGTGTACATGTGAAAGGTTATAAAATGCCTTGTACAGCTGTCAATGATAGATCTAAAGTTACAATCATCAACAAGTCCACTTAAATTCAGTAAGATCTAGCAAGAGGACAAGCAAGTGATTATGTATAAATTAAGGTTGTTTGCCTTCTATCATCAAAATACAATTTATTGACCAAACACTAGAGGCTAATATATGGAAAGAATGATAAACTGTATTTGCATTAACTCCAGTTTCAATTTACTGAAGCTAAAAATTCTTAGAGCTAGCCAGGCAGTAGTGCACGCCTTTAATCCCAGCACCCGGGAGGAAGAGGCAGGCTGTGAGTGAGGCCAGCCTGGTCTACAACAGCTAGTTCTAGGACAGGCTGCAAAGCTACAGAGAAACCCTGTCTTAAAAAAATAAATAAATAAAATAAAAACACCTTGATCTTATTAGTTTAAAAAAAAAAGATAGCCAGGCATGGTGGCACACCCCTTTAAACCCAGCACTGGAAAGGCAGAAGCAGGCGATCTCTGAATGCGAGGTCACCCTGGTCTACAAAGTAAGTTCTAGGACGGCCAGGGCTGTAACACAAAGAAATCCTGCCTCAAAATAATAAGTGCCATCATTTGGTCAACTGTGTGAAAGTGTCAAAAATGACATAAAAGAATGTTAAATTCAGTGTGTGTGTGTGTGTGTGTGTGTGTGTGTGTGTGTGTAGTGTGTGTGTAGGGTGTATGTGCACTCTTGTGGGGAGGTGTAGGGTATGTGTATACATGTGTGGTGTGTGCATGCATATGTGTGCTGTATGTGGTGTATATAGGATGTGTGTGCACTTGAATGTGGAAGAGCATAGAAAGGTGTAGAAGTGTTATACGTGGTATGTATGTGTATGCATGTATGTATGTGTGTGTGGTAGGTATAGGGTGTGTGTGTTCATATGTATGTATGTGTATATGTGGGTGGTGGGTGTAGGGTGTGTGGGTGCGTGTTTAATCAGCTCCAACACGGGAATAACCCAAAAGCATTCAACAGCAGAAGGGTGAGCTCGGCAATGAAAACTTCCAAGCAGTAAGGATAAATTATTCACACATACAGTTTAGAATAACCACCAAGATAGAAACCAGACCAAATGTAAAGCATATGATTTATATAACGTTCAATGGCAAATACACTTCATCTATGGCACTAGAAAGTAGGATAATGGCTACTCTGGAGACACATGAGAACAGTGGCTACCAAGGGATATCAAATGGCTTCTGAGGACTGATAATACTCTCTCTGTCCCTACATCATGTCAGCTTGGTCAGACTACCAGACAACTGAGTTATGATAAAGTGTTATATGTGCCAGAACATCCATGACATAACATATTTCAATTAAAAGGCTAACAAAAGTAAATATATTTATATATATATAATATTTATATTTATATTATACATATATGGACAGAATATAAAAAGTAACTACCTCAAGGCATTGGTCAGTAACCAAAATCAAATGGAAACTACAGAGGAGGAACTCACCAGGAAAATAAAGGATAAACAAGGTGGGAGGGAGGGAGGACATATTTGCATCTGTGCAGATCCTCAAGCCAGTATAGCAAGTACTTTATCAACTGAGCCATTTCCCCAGCTCACAGTTTGATGGCAGGCTCAATTAAGCCATCTGAATAGAAATGAATCCCACTGACAAGAATTATCAAAGGCAAAATTCAGATGGAAATAAAGGGGGTAGAGGGGAACATCAGGAAGATAGGCAAAAGGTCACAAAGAAAAGAGTACAAAATCTGCATACAAAGTTAACAAAATCAAACTACAAGTAGCCAGGGTTAAAACAAAGGTGTCAGGGGCTTAAAGAACAGCTCAGAAGTAGAATGCATGTTTTACATGTGTGAAGCACTCAGCTCAACCTCCAGCAATGCACCAAAAAAGGACTACAGTGATGGTTGTACAACTCTGAGCACACAGTCCTGTGCCACCTAAGAACATGATACAGCCTGATAAAGCATCACTGGGCAATTTCATCACTGTGTGAACATCATAAAGCATACTTACTCTTTAGGCTTGAATCTGAAATGTCACTCTACCTACACGCACACACACACATACACACATACACATCACAAAAGTCACCTGTGTTTCAACAACTGATCCCCATCAGGGAGCTACGGGGCCTTAATGGAGGAGATGCTGAGGGAAAGCCTTTAAAATTATAATAGCCCAGCTTTGCTTCCAAATTCTCACTCTTTGCTACACACCTGCTGATATGTGAAAAAGTCACACCACAAGCTCCTGCCACAACCATAAACAGGATCTGCTACACCATGACTTCCCAGCCATTATGGACTGAAATCCTCTAAAACCAGAGACCAAAATAAGTCTCCCTTACACTGCTTCTGTCACCAAAATAAGGCAAATAATGAATTCACTTATACAAACTAAGATGGCACCACCTCTAAGATGGAATCTTAGTGGATCACTGTCCCAAATGTGATCCATTCTTGTAGTTATGTAGGGTGTGACTATATCAAAAGTACTATGCTGTACTTAAAAAAAGTGAATTGTATGTATACAAAATTGCATCTCCAGAAAGCTACTCAAACAAAATAGAAGGTAGAGCAAAAGTAGCAATAATCTAAAATAATATTCTAGAAGTTTTCTATTAACCAAAAAGCATCAGGAAAATGTGAAAACAAAATGGCAGGAATAAGTAAAACAATTACTAAGAACAGTCTATGGCTAGCCACCCTGCTAATCCCAGCAATCAGGAGGCAGAGGCAAGCTGTAAATTCCAAGCCAACCAGGACTACACAGTGAAACCCTGTCTTTAAAAAAGGAGGAAACCATGACTATGGCATATAATCTGATGATAGAATACATGTGTAAAAGAAAGATCTTGGTTTCAAATCCTGAACCACCTTAACAGAAAAAAGGGTAAATCCAAGTTTAACCACATCAATAATTACAATGTTAATGGATTAAACATTCCAATAAAATCTCCATTTTTTTAAAAGCAAAGATTATATAGTTTAAGTTCAAAGACTCAAAGACTGAAAATTGTAGCTATGCCAATGTGGAAATAAACCTAAGAAGGCTGATATTTCAGAGGAGCAAATTTAGATTTATATAGCATTTTAATCACTGTTCTATTGCTATGAAGAAACACCATGACTGAGGCAACTCTTATAAAAGAAAGCATTTAATTGGGGGCTCACTTACAGTTGCAGAGGGTTAGTCCATTATCATCATGGCAGGGAGCATGGCAGCAAGCAGGGAGGCCCTGGAGCAGCAGCTGAGAGCCACATCCTGATCCGTAGGTAGACAGAAACCCTGACATGGTGTAAGCTTTTGAAACCTCGAAGCCCATCACTCAGTGACACACTTCCTCCAACAAGGCCACACCACCTAATCCTCCTAATCCTTTCAAACAGGTCTGTTCCTTGGTGACTAAGCAGTCAAATATATGAGTCTATAGGATCCATTCTTATTCAAACCATCACATATAGTATTGCTGAAGAGAAATAAATATTTTTAATGGTGAAAGAACTGATTCCTAACAACATGAGAAAAATAAATGATGAGGCCTTAAATTAAGAATTAAAAATGAAAAAAAATCTAGGACTTCTGTTATAGAAAGGCAAACCTCCACAGTTGGAGATTTTAACTAGCTGATAAAAGCAGATCTACAAACAACACAGAAAAGCCAGTAACAACATGAATGGCCTTGAACTAGATGACATTTTTAGGTCAGCATACTCAACTCCAGCCTAAGACACTATGTGCTAAACCATAAACAGGTCTTATACTGTTTCAGATGAGCAAGTTCCAATGACCCTCTATCCAAGATATGCTACACCCGTTTCCTTCAGAACACCCACAAAGCTCCAACTCAACCAACTGTGCCTGAAAGTCTTCCTAATCCTGTCAGCTTGGTTTCATACCTCCTGTCTCTAAGATTCCCATTGTATCTTGGAATTCAATTGTAACAGTTATCATTTCTTTACATTCTTCTATTCAACTATTGCTCTTAAAAGTCATAGGCTGGATTTTTTCATCACTTTTATAGAAAAACAGTATAATCACTTAAGTAAGATTTTAAAAAATCTGACAAAAGTCAATACAAATTTGTGGGGGAAATTTTGAAGAAATTAAGAACTGAGGGAAAGAAATACCATCAAACTAATAGATATAAGAAAAAGTCTACAACTAACATTAATAACCCAAAAAGGACTAAAATCAATACAAAGGTTCACCAAGCACATGTGCTTATTTACCCTTCATTAGTTCTCCTGGGAGCAGGGTCAAGAAGGGAGAAATGGAATTGTTAGTCCAACAGACACAATAGCAACTTGATGTAGGAAGTCCTTCTGTATATGTGTTGCTTTTATGGTTATTGAATAAAGAATCTGCATTGGCCTATGACAGAACAGAGTAGAACTAGGCGGGGGAAAACTAAACTGAATGCTGGGAGAAAGAAGGCGGAGTTAAGAGTTCTGTAACTGCCAGTGAGGACAGAAGCCACCACTGGAGCTGGCCAAAACTTTCATGGTGATGCACAGATTAATGGAAATGGGTTAGTTTAGGATATAATAACAAGCTAGAAACATGCTTAAGCTATTGGCCAAACAGTATTGCAAATAACATGATTTCTGTGTGATTATTNGGGGAAAACTAAACTGAATGCTGGGAGAAAGAAGGCGGAGTTAAGAGTTCTGTAACTGCCAGTGAGGACAGAAGCCACCACTGGAGCTGGCCAAAACTTTCATGGTGATGCACAGATTAATGGAAATGGGTTAGTTTAGGATATAATAACAAGCTAGAAACATGCTTAAGCTATTGGCCAAACAGTATTGCAAATAACATGATTTCTGTGTGATTATTTCGGGGCTGAGCAGCCAGAAATGAACTAGCGGCCTCCCCCAACAGCAACCCTGGGTCATATATGAAGCCATGGTGCCAATTAAGGAAGCCAGAAATAAAGCCTGGGTTTTCATCTACTAGTACTTTTCCAAGATAGCAAGCAGCCTCACCTTCAGATTCAAGTCCCAGACCCAAAGTGAATTTGGCAGCCTTGTCAAAAGTGGGATTTAGCCCTGGTGTCAAAACTCTTTGGTTTCTCAGCAAGGTTTCTGGTTTAGGTGACTGCAGTACATGCCTAGTAAGACACTCAAGCAATCATTACTTTTCATTAGTTGATCAAATAATAACAATTTTAAGCACACATAAAGGACCCAAAGAAGAACCTCAAATCCCCTTTCTTCAAAATAGCCATGGCCCAGATACTAGACACCTCCTCAGTGGTTTGCCAGCATTCTTTTCTCCAATCAGACACTGGGCAAACACAGACAGCTCCAGGCCATACCCAAAGTTCTCTAACTCACCAACAATCAGGGCCTTAACTGAGCAGCTAGCGGTCAGCTGGAGGTTAGGACCACAGTTGCACCAGGGTAACACAGAGGCTTAGGAAGTCTGATTCATATGAATTTTTCACACAGGAAAATATGAGTATTTCCTTAAAAATTTTTCCATCTGTGATACACCACAGCAAACGAGTTTTCAGTGAGGTTGGATTTATTTCCCAATTGCATAACAGGCGTCATTTCAAACCCATAAAGGGGAATGCACACCCTTCAAACCTGTTAACAGAACAGCAACAGAAAAGGCAGGAAGGCTTTTTCTTCTTAAACTAATACCTGTACCTATAAGTCAACCATCTCTGCCTATTCTTCCTAAACTGCACACCTGACTCTGAGTCATCATTTGTCTAGAACAAAACTTAAAACGTGGATAAGTGCTGCTTCCCCACCAGTGGAGACATCATCTTCATAAGTATCCCAGATCCTTAGCACAAGTCCAACTATTTCGGAGCAACACAGGGCCCTTTACTGAGAAAACCTCATGTGCCATTCCTGCCTAACTTTTTCAAAAAATAAAAATGGCATTATCAATTTAGTGAGTAATTTTGTGAAAAGATTAAAACGCTTACGTCTAATGAGCTGGTTTACAATTGCCCACTGGAAAGAAAGGTGAAATAGCAGAATGCTTATTTCAAAGTTTATTGTTTTAGGAATATTTATGCTGGCAAATTAAAGCACTCATTAGATCCCATCCATTCCACAAATACTTTTTTGCATGCCTATTATGTTTCAAACACAGAAAATACAGTACAAAACAAAGCCAAATGGTCCCCTCCTTGGGGGAACTTCCTGCATGTTATCAAGCCAGTCCACCCACACACTTTAGACAAGCATGATGTGACAGGAGGATTTGGCAAACTGTCCAAACACCACTTGTTCCATGCTGTTGCTTCCCTCAGAACCGATGCTGAGCCCCAGTCAGACAGTTGTCATAAACAAAGTCATGACTCCTTGCCTATTTAAAAATATGTTTAATTAATCATTTTTGGTTAAGGTACAATGAGAAAAAAAAACGAGCCAGTTGCGGTGACGCACACCTTTAATCCCAGCAATCTGCAGGCATAGGCAGGCACATCTCTATGAGTTCAAGGCCAGCCTGGTCTACAGCTAGGACAGCTAGGGCTGTAATACTGAAAAACTGTTTCAAAAAAAAAGAATGCGAAAAAACAGTGAAAGTTCAAACTTTCCAACAATGACACTAAATGACACCAAAGCAAGTCATTAAAATTCTAAAAAAAAAGCAGCATAAGTTAAACCAAGAATAAGACTTAAATTCCACAAAATTCATTATGTATGTATATTTTTATGTATGTATGTGTGTGTCTATGATGCTACATGCATGTGGGTACCAAGAGGCCAAAAGACAGCTTGGGATGCCCTGGAGTTGGAGTTACAAATTGCTATGAGCCACCTGATGTGGGTATTGTGAAATGAACTCAGATCTTCTATAAGAGCAGAAATACTCTTAATCACAGAACCATCTCTCCAGCCTCACAGAGTGTTCCTGTGTCATTCTCTCCTTAAATGCATTTTACAAAAAGAACTCCAGGGATTACAGGTATAGCTCAGTACCTGCCTAACATGTACAAATTCCATCCCTACTGTGCACACTTTGTGTGTACACACAACTCTGAAGATTCCATTCCTACCAGTCAGGGACACAGAGAAACAGAACATATACAACATATTTCTATTTCCCATCTCTACATTAAGTAATATTTTAACAAGGTCTGAAAACATCAAAATGTTAAAATAACAGCCCAGTTACCACACCTAATGTTCACAAAGTTGTACTTCTAAATATACGCTGAGTATGAAATCCACACGTCTAACATTTATGTGCCAGTAGCCTATCCAACAGTCTGTACAGCCAAAAAGGTACAGACTTCCCTCACCCGTAACCAGATACGTGCAGAATGACATCTAAAGATGTCTCTGTAAATAAATGCTAACCAAAGCTTTAAAGTCACAGGTCTTCCTTCTTTATCTGTGGGATAGAGTCACATGCCAGGGGGTTATGTGATGTGATTAATATCAAGACATAAAGCTCCTCCAACAGCGCTTTTCCCAACTCTAAGAAAACTGCCTACATCACCTGAACTTCCTCTTGAAACTCAGCTTACTACCTCTGACAGTCTGAATCCCAACATTTCAATGGCTCCCAAGAAAAGGGAATCAGCGTTCATGGAGTATCACTTCTTTTCCACATTCACCCTACAGTTTCCAACACTGTACAGAAACTAAACTGCATTCTGTAATTAACACCATGTGAATGAATGACAATGTTTTTTAAAAAAATGTGCTTAGCCAGGCGGTGGTGGCGCATGCCTTTAATCGCAGCACTTGGGAGACAGAGGCAGACAGATCTCCAAACCGACTGAGGCACAGGCAGCCACTTTATTCCCACAGTCACTGTCTGCTTAGTCTTCACCTGCCTACAGGTCTCTAGGAAGTCAGAATTAATTCATATATTAAAAATGTAGCTGACCTGTTTCCACAGAGATTTTTTTAAAAAAACAAACACCCATGAATAACAGCATAACAAGTCCAATACTGGCCCTAGTAACAAATACATTATATCTTGTTTTTCCACTCCAAAGAAAAACGTATGCAGTTACTACAGCCTCAGAGTATGGCTTGTCCTCTTGTAAACTCATGCTAGAGTTCAATCACTATTGTGAGGGGTTACGATGGTGGAACCTGTGTTTACAGTCTACGTCTGTATACGGCAGTAAGGTCATTAGTATATAACTGCTATGATTGAATACATGTGTGTTTAGAGAAGAGAACTCAGAAGATAAACGCACCACATCTCTCCATATTATTATCTCTACCTCTCACACATGCTCCCAACATAATGGCATCTAACAAGAGGTCCTTGCCAATATCAAACCCATGCCAGTAGCCATTATTATCCTTATACCACCAAACAGTGAACTAAAGCCTTTTTGTTTTAAAAAGAACTCAGCCTCAAGCATTTTTGTCAGTAATAGAAAACAGACACTAGTAAATACAAAAAAAATGTAATTACAAAAAAGCTAGTAAGGAGCTGGAGAGATGGCTCAGCAGTTAGTACACACTGCTCATGCGGATTAGGAGTGCACACCACTGCTGCAGAGGTCCTGAGCTGGGCTTCAGCACCCATTTCAATTGCTTCACAATGCCTATAACTCCAGCTCCAAGGAGACCTGACTCCTCTGGCCTCCAAGGGCATCCTCACATACACACTCAAACACACATAACTTTAAATGAATTTTTAATTTGCTCTCATTTAAAAAAAGCTGATTAAGCATTAATACTTCATCTCAAAAAATACACACATGGTCTTCAAAGCACTACAAAAAACACTGTTTTAAAAATCATAAGAGATTTGAGATGGCTCAGTGGGTAAAAGCACTTGTCACGGAGCCCAATCCTAGGAATCCATGGGAGAGCCAACACTCCCAAGTTGTCCTCTGACCTGCACGGACTGGTGTTCTGTACACATCATGTTTAGGCTAACTTGTCCAGTAAGCATGACAATCAAATGCCTTGCCACACACTGTCACATGCCTCCTAGAAGATAAATTCATCATCCTCCACACCCCCATGAAGAACCACTTAGCAAAACAGAGCTACTGAAGGAGTCCAAGCAGAACTTAATACAAGCTGGTTAAATCCCTGTGTGCCTGAGTGCTTTTAAAAAGTTAGTCAAGGGCTGGAGAGATGGCTCAGTGGTTAGGAGCACTGGCTGCTCTTCCAGAGGTCCGGAGTTCAATTCCTGGCAACCATATGGTGTGGCTCACAACCATCTGTAATGAGATCTGGCGCCCTCTTCTGGCGTGTGGGCATACATGCAGACAGAATATTGTATACATAATAAATAAATCTTTAAAAAAAAAAGTTAGTCAAAAATATGCTCCTTAAATAAATATCATGTATTTTTTTAACCTATCTTAACTCTCCTGGACAGAAACTTTACACAACGTACTGCTCTCCTGAATGTGAGTATCAAGGTAACTTAACCTCTATATTAAGACTCAGAGCCATTATGAAATTCACTCAATTTTGTGGAATATTTCTAATAAAGAACAATAGTTTTGCAGAGCTTGAGCATGGGGCATGTGGGAATAGGTGGCTAAACAGGGTAATTTAAAGGAAGAGGATTGTGAATTTTAACTCAGAGTAAGAACTCTGATCTATTTTCTAAGAAGCACAATGAATAAAACAGGAAAGACCTGTACACAGCAAGCAGCTTCAATAAGAAACAAGGGACAAACAGGAAGCAGAGGCTCCCTGAACTAGAAGAGCAAGGAGATAGAGACAGACGGAGTTTATGAGTGATGGGTGGGAAATGGAGGGCCTGTCACTTGACTTCTAGATGAATACATGCAACCAAGACTGGAGAACAGTGTGAGAAGCGTATGTACGGGGAGTAAGGATAAGCTAGATTTAGAGATAAAGAGGAGGAGAGAGGGAGAGAGGGAGG
>LOJH01033493.1:4604-16267 GCA_001685095.1 Ellobius talpinus | reverse complement strand
ACTGGGAGTGGGCGTGGCTTGCCTCTTAAAGAGTCAAAAACCATAACACCCTCCACACCTGTTCCACATTTTTGTTGTTGGTGGTGGTGTGGTAGGCCAGCTGTCAGGTCTGCCTAAGTGTGCCTGCACTAGGCTGGGGCACAAAGAAACAAGACCCCTGGAGTCCTGGGCTATACAGCACATCAAGTCCTGGGGACAGAATCCTCATTTGACCTATGACACACTGGTTGGACTGGCATCCTTTCTTCCTTCTTTCTTTTCTTACTTTTAAATTTTTTTAATTAAAAAGTTAGGTGTATGTGTGTGTGCACATTGGCTTCCTTGGAGCTGAAGTTACAAGCAGTTGTGAGGCAGTAATATGGGTGCTGGAAACCAAACTCAGGTCCCTCTGCAAGAGTTTTTGCTTGATTCTTTGTTTATTTATGTATTTATTTGGTTTTTCTAAGACAGGGTTTCTCTGTGTAACAGCCCTAGCTGACCTGGAACTAACTCTTGTAGGCCAGGCCTGCCTCAAACTCAGAGATTCTGAAGAATATCCTTTTGGGAGCCCCTGGGCAGTGGGCAGTGGGTCGTTGTGTGTTGTTCTTCACAAGGTCAAATAAACCTAACAATGAACTCAGTAAAAATTGCACTTGAGAATAAACAAATAGGGCCAGAGATACAGCTCACTGGCTGAAAGCTCTTGCAGAAGTTCACAGCCATAGCACCCGGAACAAACCCGATCTTGGAAGCTTAGTGGGTTCAGGCCTGCTTAGTACTTAGGCAGTGGAGGCACACACCTTTAATCCCAGCACTTGGGGGGCAAAGGTCATCTGTTGTGGAATAATATCTTAACTAGGCAAAAAAATGTGTTACATTTGTTTATGCTGAGGAATATTACTTTTCTGTTGGATGCCTGTCCAGCCGGTGGGCCATAGGTGTGTTACATTTGTTTATGTTGAAGAATATTACTTTTCTGATGGATGCCTGTCCAGCCCTGGGCCATAGGTGTGTTACATTTGTTTCCGCTGTCTTTGTTTAATTATATAAAGATGTGCTGCTGTTTCACCTTGCCTGCATAAGGCACTGATTGGGCTGATAAAAAGCTGAATGGCCAGTAGCTAGGCAGAGGAGGGATAGGTGGGACAGCGGTCCAGGTGGCTGCTCAACACCAGGTGGCCTCACACTCCTGTGACTGTCCCAAGGAAGCAGAGACCCAGCTCAGGTGTGTGCATATGTAAACTCCCAGAAGCTTTTGGAATGCGGAGAGGCCTGAGGCTTGGGGGGCTACCTGTCCTAAAGGTGAAAGGGTACCCCCATCACTGCTGTTGCTGAACTCAGCAGTGGCTCTTGGCTTCACTGGAAAATTGGAAGGTGTCTGTTTTGCACCTTCATGTGTATGGATTCTGTGGTTTAGGGCTGGTGTATGATGCCCCCTGTGCCAATTCCTAGGGCTCCACCACAGCGATTCCTAACTTTTTCAGCACTAAGTTCTCTTGTTTTCCTCCATCTTTAGTGTCTTAAACATCCAGTCCTCCGCTCTCATGGGCCCATAATGTCCGTCTGCCTCCATCATTTTCCAGATTATGATTTTCAGGTTTGATGTCCCCCATGATTCAGGAAGAAGCTAGAACTCTCTGCCTTCTGCCTCTCGTCTTGTCTGTCTTCCCTGCATCGTCTGCTTCCATCTCCCTGTGTTGTGATCAGAGTGAACAAGGCCTGTGGTACTCACCCTTCTAAAATTCAGCTTCCTGGGGCCAATGGTCAGTGTGGTCCATGTCTGTGCTCTCAGCAGGGGCTACCTGCCTTTGGCTATTGAAAGTCTATCCTGGCTTTGGAGATGAGCTGTGGCTGCATCTTTGGGTTAGACACCAACTATTGGCCACAGTCTCTGGGTAAAAGTCAAAGGTCAGAGATCAGAAGTCAAGATAAGATGCAAACGGTTCAGAGCCTTGGGAGTTTTGGCGATACCCAGTGAGCTGGGTGGGACCTCATCTCAGGGACACAGATCCTCTACTTTGGCAAGGGATCCCCTGGACTTTATGGTTGGGTTCTGTCAAGGGTTTAAGTTTCTTTCTGGCCTCAGCTCTTGGTGGTCTCCAACCCCACCCAGGGGCACCCTCCACTTAAACAGTCTGCTTCTCTCTATGGGACCTGCCTCACAATCCGTGGGACCATCAGGTCTGGCCTTTCTGAAGGACTTGACCCAGGAAAGGAGGTCCCCCAGTGTCTTTCTTAGTCTCAAGGGATGCTTTCTTTTGCTTTGCCCATCAGGGTTCCATCCAGGTAAGGCTGGGAGGGCCCTGATTCCGCTGTTAGAATTCAAAGTCACCTGGGAAGACAGAGCCGGTCACGGTCACGGGTGGATAGGGTAGCTTGTGGGTCAGCTATTGGCTGTGTGTGTAGGTGCACAGAGACGTGCTGCAGGAGTCAGGAGGCAGGGCCGGAGGACTGGAGTCCCCTGCCCCTTCTCCACACGGCCCCACCCCCATTCACTGTGAGAACAATGTGGTGGAGGAAGGCTGAGTCCTTCCTAGAAAATGTGCTTTTGGTTTTATATCGCACTGACAGGTCCTTAGAGTGCCGCTGATGGAGCCTGCTGGCGCTTAACAGACATTGTTAACGATCTCTGATCCCCACATCTCTTAGACGCAGACTGATGGACAGTTTTATGCTCCTCTAGTGAGGCCCCGTATAGCCTGGCAGGATGTGGCCATGCATTTCTAGTTCATTTGGCAAGGGTCTCCCTCAGCCCTTCTTTTCTGTGGGCTCCCAGCTTCCTGCAGACCCCCAGCCTGTCTGCGCCCCTCCCCCAACTCCCAACTGAAGTTTCCTCTAGCATCTAAAGCAGGAAAGAGCCGGCTCTGCTCCCCGGGAATTGAACTTTCGTGGTTGTCTCTTGAAAGTCAAACCAAATGTTGTGCCTGGCTGTCTGGATCCCGTCAGCTGTGGATGCACAGACAGACCTTCCTGTGTTGACACCCCCCCTGCAGTGTAGACACAGGCTACCTCACTGCCCTGGAGTGGCAGGAGAGAAAAGCAAGGTGTCCACTGTGTGCTACAAGTTTCCCGTGTGCCAGGGCTGGGAAGGTGTTAGTTAGGTCTAGCTTGACAGAGATGGTCAGTCTCAGGTTATATACCCGTGTCTTTGCTTTCCAGCTATGAGACTTGCCATTCTTGGGGCACAGGGTCTCGCTTGTGAACTGGGGTCTGTGGCTCCTACTTTGCAGTGTGTAAAGGTTAAATAAATCAATACAGGGAAAAGGCAGGTGTCAATCACAAATGAATTGTAGTGACAATGAGAACGGAAACTACAGTGGTGGTGGCAGTGTGGCCGATGATGATAATGATGGTGACAAGGATGGTGGCAATGGCAAAGACCATGGCCGTGGAGCTGATGATGGTGTCAGATGGTTGTGGTGAGGGCCATGGGGATGATGAGGTCAACAGGGATGATGGTGACGGTAATGACAATGGTGATTGTGACATTAATCTTCATTGCCCGCTCGGATGGATGGAATCCCCTGGGAGACACATCCCTGAGAGTGTCTCTGAGCATGTCTCCATAGGAGACTAGGGAATTCATGCCCTGGATGTGAGCATTATAGTCTCATGGGCTATGTGCCATAATTGAATAAAAAGAGAAAAGGAAGAAGCCAATCTAGCATCCACATTTGTCTCTGCTTTCTTCCCCATCTGCCCAGATGTGAAGGAGTGGCCGTATTCCCTTGCTTTCACCTTTCCCTATCATGATGGACTGTATCTACTTGAACCATGATTAAAAATAAATCTGTCTTAGAAACAAAAAGAAGAGAGAGAGATACTGGGCATGGTCCCATACACGGGTACACTTGTTGAAAATGCCACACGCTGCATGTTGTCCTTGAGGGCTGAGCGGTGAGCCTTTCCTCAGGGATTCTGGGCTCCAGACATCACCCCCAGCTCATCTGGGCCTCACTTTCTCTGACTGTTGCCTGAGATGGTCAAGGGGCTCTAGAACAGGATTAAAACCTGCCACCATGCCACACAGCTTCTCCTTGGCAGGCAGAAGGAGTTTTGCGAAGAGCACATGTCATTCTGGCAGCCTCCAGGAAATCCTATATTTCAGGCACCTTCCACATGTTTGTTAGGCATTCTCACCTGGAGAGGCCAGATCACTGGAAGAAAAGCCAAATACAGTCAGATGCTCTTGTCCTAACTTAAGTCCAGGAGGCACATGTGTGTTTGTGTTTGGCAAAGCACAGAAACCTGTGGAATATTTTGCTTCATGGAAGAAATTAATTGGTTTCCCATCAGCTCCTCTTCTCTCCACCCTACTGCCTGGTGTGTTTGACCTGCTGCCATATCCAGAGAGACAGAATCAAAGCCAGGCAAGGTGGCCCATATCTGTAATACCACACTCAAGAGGCCAAGACGGGAAGATTCTCATGAATTTTAAGGCCAGCATGGGCTGTGGAATAAACATTTTACCTCTATAGCAACAGAGGAGGGCTAGGGCCATAGTGGCGACTTGCTTGGTAAAACGCTTGCTGTGTAAACATGAGGACTGGAGTTAGATGCTCAGAACCTACATTAGAAAACACCTTTATGCAGGTGGGGTTGGCACACGCCTTTAGTCTCAGCACTCGGGAGGCAGAGGCAGGCGGATCTCTGTGAGTTTGAGGCCAACCTAGTCTAAAGTGAGTTCCAGGACAGCCAGAGCTACTCAGAGAAACCCTGTCTCAAAAAACAAAAACAAAAAAATCTAGACATGGTAATGTACACTTGGAGCCCCAGTGCTGGGGAAGTGGAGACAGGAAGACCTCGGGCTCACCGGCTAACCAGTCTAACACAATTGATGAGGTACAGACTAATGAGAGATGCTATCCCAGAGGAGATGGATGTTGTTCATGAGGGTAACATCTGAGGTTGCCCTCCAGCCTCACCTACATGCATACACAGGTGTACCTCTCCCCACATGAGTGCCCCCAGTCCTACTTAGGGATTCCCTTGCTGTGAAGAGACAACATGACCATGGCAGCTTTCAAAAAGAAAAACATTTAATTGAGGTGGCAACTTACAGTTTCAGAGGTTCAGTCCATTATCCTCATGGAGGGACACGGCAGCGTGCAGGCAGACATGGTGCTGGAGAAGGAGCAGAGAGTCCTACATCTTGCAGGCAACAGGAAGTATTCTGAGTATCACACTGAGGGAAGCTTGAGCAAAAGAGAGCTCAAAGCCCACCCCCACAGTGACACACTTCCTCCAACAAGGCCACGCCTCCTTCAACAGTGCCACACCTCCTAATAGTGCCATTCTCCATAGGGAGCATTATTTTTCAAACCACCCCTATTACAACAACAACAACAACTAGAATTAAGAGTCTGCCCCAAGCCTGCCAGCCCTGAACATATCCAGTTTGTTTTCTAATGCTGTGAGACGGGTGAGGATTTAGAGCACACAACTTCTCACCACACCCACGGAGACAGGGCAGACAGCAATTGCATCCCAAGAGCTGGTGGCTCAGAGGCAAGGCATCCTGTGAAGGCCCTGGTTGCTAGGGTACAGAGGTGTGGTTGGTATTGTTCATGGGTACATTGATTAAGGACACGTTGCAGAGCCAGGTCGCTGCACAAGGCTTTCTTCTCCTGACTCGGAAGACTGCCAGCACATCTCTATAGAGCCCATGTGCCCCTGGGGATGGTGAGAGGCCACCACAGCAGTGCTGGAGGAACCTGGCTAAAGAGGATCTGGCTCTCCTGCCTCTCATTTCCCCCCGAGTCTGGTTTTCCATGGGGTGCTGGTCTTGGGACGGCAGATTTGCAGAGCAACCCCTCAGGAAACCGCTTTTCCAGGCTGAGTAGGTGGAACAACTTGCCGTCGAGTCCGACAACTTCAGTTTGCTCCCAGGATCCACATGATGGAAGGAGAGAACTAGCTCCCAAAAGTTGTCCTCGGACCTCCACAAGCATGATGTGGCATGTGTAAATACACACACACACACACACACACATATGCACAAGCTCAAGAACAATTTGATTGGCGTTAAGAGCCCTCACCCCCTGAGCAGAACCATTTTAACTCTCAGCAGTTAACCATGGGAGAAGAGAAGGGAGAAGGCAGGGCAGCCACACGGCAGGGAGGGGCCTTTAGAGATTAAAAAAAAAAGTTCAAAGCATCAGAAAAGCAAACTTAGGTCTTGGCCAGAATCTGAAAGAGACAGAAAAAATAAACTTGCCTCTTTCTGATTTAGGACTCAGAAAGGCGGGCAGACCCAGCCAGACCTCGTGGGTGCTCAACTTATAGGGACTGCACTGGAGTGGGGGTGGGGACTGGAATTTTGGAAAAGAAAGGTACAGTATCTCATTAAAGGAAAAATTATTCCATCTATTATCATGGCTTAGGGTGGGCCCACCTTCCTAGGAGTGGTCCTTTGGTCAGGTAACAAGCCAGGCCAGCTAGAATGTCCGGTCTCCTCTACCTAGGGTAGAGACTCCATTCTTTGACTACATGGAGTTTTTCTTTTCTTCTTCTTCTCCTTCTTTCTTCTTTCTCCTCCTCTTCTTTTTTGGGGGGGGGTGTTCAAGACAGGGTTTCTCTGTAGAACAGCTCTGGCTGTCCAGGAACTCATAGAACAGCTCTGGCTGTCCAGGAACTCATTTTGTAGACCAGGCTGGCCTCAAATTCACAGAGATCTCCCTGCCTCTGTCTTTGCCTTACTGGAAGTCTAACAATGGTTCTCTGAACATCAGGATAGGTCTGGATTCTATTGGCCAGGAATAAGTGTTCAGTGGACAGTTGTCCCCTCAGAGCTGGTGGGATGGATCCTAAGTGAGGAAGAGCATCCCAAGGTGTGTGAATTGTCCCTGGACTATGACAGATGGACTTCATAGCTGAGGGCCTGACCTGTGACCATTTCCTGGGGTACCTGGGGTGCAGCGGGGGAGAGGAGAGGGTAAGGGAGAGGAGAGCAGTGGAGAGGAAAGAAATAGGTTCTTGAGGGCCAGTGACACACAGGTCTCAGTGGTAGTCATCGGGGCTGGCTCCGTTGTTAGGTGCCTTCGGCTTTCAGGCTGTGGGTCTGAATATTGCCTCTTGATGATCAAAAAGGCCAGCTGAGAACCGTAGGGAAGACATGGTTGGCATCTGGTGCTTTGGCTCAGCAATAAGTTGCCGATTTTTCCTCCATGACTGGTATTGGACCTAGGACTTCATGCATTCAGGTCAAGTGTTCTGCCGTTGAAATACCTCCCCAGCAGTCATTCTAGCACGTGCCATCCCTGGACTGTGAAGCTGAGTGTCTAAGAGCAAGGGGCACCTCTGTCACTTAGAGCAGGGGGTACCTATGTCCTTTGCCAAGTGGTAGTATCAAGATGCTAAAGGACAGTTAATGAACCAACTGGGGCAGGAGTTGGGGACAGAAGTGGGGTGTACACTGAGGTTGTGTTCTTCCCCTGCTTGTCACTGAAGAGGCTAGCTAAGGTGTCTGTAGGGACTTTGTTTCTCTACAGGCTGAAGCGCACACTGCCCAGCAAAGTATCTCCCTGTGCAGCCCCAGGCATTCCATCAAAGATCAATGAGGATGAGAGGGACCTCAGGGTGAGAGTCCTGTGGCACATCCCTGTTGGGTTGTATCCTTGGCTTCTTAAACAGTACCGTGTGTCCTGCAGGAGGGTGATTCCCATCAAATGGTGGGGATGGAGAGCCCCAGAACACGAGAAATCAAAGACTTTCTTTGCTCAGTATAGTCTGGGATGAGAGGGTGTCGTGGAATTGGATGAAAGGAAGTGCAGCAAAGTGCAGGAGGCGCAGGTTGGAGGATGCTGCACCAGCAAGGCCTTCATCCTCTGCCTTTGATCTCAGCGGGCAGGGCTGTTTCTCAGAAAAGGCCAGGGAGACTTCCTGCCTGCTCTGCAGAGCAGCTACCGACTGCTGCTGCTCTATAGAGGTGAAGTCCAAGTATTCATTGGTGTGAGTGTGCGTGCATGTGTGTACATGTGTGTGTGCATGTTCATGAAGGCCAGAGGATGGTCTCAGGGGCTGTCTACATTGTCTTTGTTTTTGAGACAGGGTCTCTCCTTTGGTTTGGAACTTGCCAAGCAAGTGGACCAGCAAGCCGTAGAGATCCTCCAGTCTCCAGCTCCTCAGCATGGGTCTTACAATTTCTCACTACCACAGCGGTTAATTTTTTAAAATTTTTTTTGTGGGTTCTGGGGATCCAACCCAGGTCCTCATGCTTGCACAGCAAGCACTCCGCTGGGCCATCTCTGCAGTCCACGTATTCACTGTGTCAAAGTGAATGATGTCATGGCCTGTGGCACACTGACCACCACACAGCCCCTGCCTCTGTTTAGTCCCAGAACATCATCATCAGCCCAACAGAAGCTCTCAGGTTCAGAGTTCTGTGTGGACTCCTGAGTGTGTGTCTCACTTGGCACAGGCTTAGGGACACAGCTGCTGGGCCACGTGGCAATTCTACATGTGTATGGTGTTTAGCATTTCTGATAGTCCCTCTTCTCTATGAGCCTGGTGACCTGCTGCTTCTCAAAGTTAAAGGTTTCTTGTAGGACAGGGTATGTGGCTCAGCAGAGGGTGCCTGCCCGGCATGTGCAAAGACCTGGCTGATACACCCAGCACAGCAAAGGAAAAAGAAAGGTCCTATGACATGCAGGCAGTGTCTGAGCCCATGGTGAAACTCTTAGGGAAAGTCTTTCTGTAAGACTTGCTGGTTATGCAAGATGTCAGGAGGTTGGCACTGAAGCAGCTCAAGAAAATGACTTCAAGGTCAGTGCTTGTCACAAGAGCCCGTGAGCACCCGTCTCTTCCCATCCCTGTAGGCATCTGGGAGCTTGCGTGTGAGCTGAGAGCACAGTCTGTACCCACATCCTCCCCTGCCTTCTTACTGGATTCACACTCCTGGGACCATCTGCTGCCAGGAGTGTCCCCTTAGGAAAGCATTTCTGAACAGGGATGGAAGGTCCCATTCTTTTCTCAGTTCCATGGCTTCAGAAGAACAGACAGCACAGAGCAGTCACAGAGGTCCACAGGCTGCCCCAAGATCTCCAGGATCTGCCTCGGCGTCTCCACCAAGGACAACAGGGTGGACACCAAGACTCTCACATACTGTGAGCTTGGCGGCACAGGACAACTGTGTGGGGTTTGGTGCAGAGTGAATAGCCTGAGTCACAGAATAGGCTGTTGTCACAGAAGACTTAGTTCCCGAGTTCTGGAGGCCGGAGTCAGGGCGCAGGCTGGGTCTAGTCCACTCAAAACGGATGCTCCCTGCCATACCACCTCCGCCCACGCCATTGTACAGCGTGCTGCTCCTTTGTTCTAGTTTCATCTCCGTCGCTGTGCTAAGCTATCCTGACCCAAAGCAACTGTAAGGAGGAAGGCTGTGTATGGCTCAGAGCTGCAGGTGGCACCCGTAATTGCAGCCACGGAAGTCAGGGCTGGAGCGGTCGGGAGAGATGGCAGATGTACTCGGGTTGCCTGCTTGCTCTGATCCCTGCCTAGGGACCAGTACCACCCCCACTCAGGGTGGGTCATCCCACGTCAATCAACATTGAGACAATCCCCCCACAGGCCAATCTGATCTAGATCAGTAGTTCTCAACCTGTGGGTCGTGACCCCTTCGGAGGTCACATATCAGATATCCTGCACATCAGATATTTACATTACAATTCATAACAGTAGCAAAGTTACCGTTATGGAATAGCAGCAAAATAATTTTATGGTTGGGGGTCACCACAACATGAGGAATCGTATTAAAGGGTCGCAGCGTTAGGAAGGTTGAGAACCACTGATGTAGATTAACTGCACAATTGAAACTTTCTTCTTTTTTGCTTTTTTTTTTGAGACTGAGACAAGTTTCCTCTGTTTTCCTTGCTGTGCTGGAACTCACTCTGTAGATCAGGCTGACCTTGAACTCAGAGAGATCTGCCTGCCTTGGCCTCCCAAGTACTGAGAGTTCACCACCACCACCATCTTGAAACTATCAATCTGACAGCCAGCACATCCCTCTCTGGATATAGCACTTCATCCCGCATTGCCTAGCCCAAGCTGCTCCGCCCTTTGGGACTCCACAACATACCCTCTTTGACAGCTCTTGGTGTCTCTCTCTGGCTTCCTGCCTCCTGTGGCAGCTCCAGGTATCCCTTGTTTGTGGCTGAAGCACTCTGTCAATCACACATCTTCCTTGGCATCTGCCTCTCTCTCCTGTGTCTCTTATTAAGACAAGATACTCTTATTTTTGGTTGCTTTTTTCTGTTGTTTTTTAAGATAGGGTCTCACTCTGTAGTGAGACCTGGGCCTTGAAATCATTACAATCCTCCTGCCTCAACCTCTTGAATTCCATATATTTTAGGTATTTCTGGCCTGTTTATTTTTAGTTTTTGTTCTTTTTTTTGAGACAGGGTCTCACTATATAGACTTGATTAGCCTTAGAGATCCATCTGCCTCTGGCTCTCCAATACTGGGAGTAAAGGGAGTAAAGTCATGTGCTGTGACACCCAGTTTTATTTGTTTTTAGACAGAGTCTTAGGTAGCTGAAATTGGCAATGAACTCTTAGTCCCCTTGCCTCTGCCTCCCCAGTACTGAGATCAATTTGAGCCACCATACCTAAGGACATCTGATGAATGTAGGGCCAACCTTAGGCCAGGATCCTTCCTCTTTACCTGATCACACCTGCAAGAGACATATTTACAAATAATTCCCCTGCTGACATTGGGGTGGGTATGAGTTTTGGGGAGCTGTTCAACCTGCTCCACCGACCACAATCTCAGTGACAACGTGGGTCGGGTGCCGGAGACTCAGGACTCTAGTTCCTGTGGGCACAGAGCTAGCAGCGCCATCCACTGTGCCCCTCCTACTAGGCTTCCGCAGCCTGGTGCCCCAGGACCACAGGAGTCTCCGCCTGGCCGTGGGGCTGCCAACTCAGCACCTCCATAGTGGAGCAGGAAGCCCTCCCTCCCCCCAGGGAAACCACAGGCTTTATTTTTTACTCAATTCCAGCCGTTCTGTGGTTTTTGGAGATGGCCTTTAAGATTTGTTTTTTGATTTTTATCTCAAAGAGGATGCTGAAAAGCATGGATCTGGCTCCAGGAAAAACATGCATGAAGAAGAGAGGAATTGGGTTTGGATCGCGCTCAGCAGCGAGTGGCCTGGCTTTCTGGTCTCTGAGAAGGAGCCTCACAGTGCCCCAAGGAGTGAGACCTTTGGCCTTTGCTCTGAAAGCCCAGGCCCAGCATTTCTGACAGTAGACACGGGCAGCTCTTGTTTTCTACCACATGGTGTGGTGGCTACCTAGGTTGAGGCCTGCAGCCTGTGTCCTAAGTCCCAGCCAAGCCACCTTCTAGGTCTCCTCAGATCTAAGCCCCAAGTGGGTGAGTGATGGAGTTAGTCCTGGCCAGAGATCAGGTCTGGACCACAAGTGTCATGTATTTCTGGCCATCTTGTTTAATGCTCCACAGGCTGCCTGGAGGAGGAAGGTCAAGTCATGTCTGTGGGCTCCTTCCTGGACTCAGTACAGATGAATGTCTGGGAAGGGTGCACCAATTTTCTCTGGAGAAGAGCTGCAGCTGAGGCTGTGACCCTGCTGATGGCCTTGGTGTACCCACTCCAATACAGATAATGCCTTTGGTGCCCCCTCAAACCCCCAAACTCCTTCCTTCCTTCCTTCCTTCCTTCCTTCCTTCCTTCCTTC
>LOJH01033492.1:0-16267 GCA_001685095.1 Ellobius talpinus | reverse complement strand
ACTGGATATCAACATGTAGAAGAATGAAAATAGACCCATATCTATCACCATGCCAGTTTGTTTTTTACCTGGGTTCTGGAGATCTTTTTCTCGTGTATAGTTTAGAGCACAATTTGCTTTATAAGGCTAGTTTAAAGAGCTGGTTGTCAAAGACAAACTCTTACCTGGTTTTGTATGTGCACCAAGTCTCCAATCAACTTTGAAACACGATACCAAAAAGGGCCAGGCAGTGCAGCACTCAGTGGCAACATCACTGCAGATGGTCCAGTACCAGGCAATGCAGGACTCAGCAACATCACCGCAGATGGCCCAGTACCAGGCAGTGCAGGACTCAGCAACATCACCGCAGATAGTCCAGTACCAGGCAGTACAGGACTCAGCAACATCACAGCAGATGGCCCAGTACCAGGCAATGCAGGACTCAGCAACATCACCGCAGATGGTCCAGTACCAGGCAGTACAGGACTCAACAACATCACCGCAGATGGCCCAGTACCAGGCAGTGCAGGACTCAGCAACATCACAGCAGATGGTCCAGTACCAGGCAGTGCAGCACTCGGTGGCAACATCACAACCGATGGTCCTACATTACTAAGGTACTAGGCCTACCTGACATTACATTTGGGGAGAGTGCATTTTTCACTGGAATTAAATTCATTTCTTGACTGAGACCCTAAGGCCTCCTAACATAAGGAAAATCCCATTCTCCAGTCCTTTCTCGTAAGGTATACCATGACGAAGATGCATCTTCCGAGTGTAGAGGATGATGGTGAAACACTAGAGGGCACAGTAGAAGAAAATCAAACACTAACTGTAGTGAGGATGAGGGTGAGGGTGAGGGGGTCCTTTGTGTGATTGCACAACAGCCAAGCCCCACACACACATCAGCATGTCCCCTGGACATTATGGGTACAGCCCAATCTTTCACTGCCCAATAGAGTATCCACTGACCATAGATCCACTGACCATAGATAACTGTCGAACTTTACATTAATTCAAATTAAAAATTCAGTCCCTTAATTGTACTGGCCACGGTTCAGGTGCTAATAGCCACATTTGGTCACTGCCTACCATGTTGGACACAGCAGACAACGACACCTCAGCCATCACATGAGAATCTCCACACTGCCCACCTCTAATGTATTCCAGACTAATGGGGCTCCCTGACCTGTAGCTTCAAGGGGGAGCCATTCTCAAGGCAAAGGGGAGAGCCTTACAAAGCCCTGTGTCAGAGAAAGAGAATCCATGTAGCCCTAGAGAAGCAGCCAGGCGGCCCACAGCTCCTAACGGGAGCACTGAGAACACTCTATGCCTGCATAGAGAGAGGCTATGGAGAGGAGATGCCAGACATTGGAGCATCTCCTTCCAAAAAGGATGGATGCCTCCTCCCCTCCCAGCCTGAGGGCTCACCAGGGAGTTACAAGGAGAGGAGTGAGTTCCTCCTACAAATTAAAATGCAGGAGAGGTCAGTCCTAGCACCCAGAGCCTGGGAAGTCAGGAGCGCCAACATGATTACATAATTGAACTGTCTCACCTCGCCCAGTCAAGCTAGATTCCAAGGTGGGTAATTAATCTTCCTGATGCCTGTTAGTCCCTGCCCTGTTCATGTTTCTGCCCCTGCTCAAAGTCAAGTTTCCCAACCTAGAAGGGAAGAAAAGGGGGAGAAAGGCCAAGTAGGAAAACCTCCACGCAGAGGGACACCTTAAATCTGGTCTACAGAAATCCATGCACAAGGTTGGGATTAACATGTAATTGTATGTAAATGTGTATGCAAACATCAGAGATACAAAAATAACTTCTCTTTCAAGACTCTCTCAGTCACTGTGACTCTGCAAGCCCAGAGAAAAAACAAACAATGCCTGAGACAGGAAGAAAGCCAAGTGGATGTAACCATCCTTGTGTGGCCTACATTAGTCAAGAGCAAAGCCGAGCTGGGAGACGGGCGTGCTTATAGCAGCTTGTGTGTGGAAATGAATTCATCCACTCCACAAATACTCTGGACAGCTGGCAGCAGGTAGTTCCTGTGCTGAGCCGGGATCTACCCCCTGAGCAAGGGATACCACGGTGGAGCTTGAGTTTCTAGGGTCAAGGACCTGACTTGTTCTCAGTGTGACACAGGGATCCATTTCAAAGATGCAAAGGGTTAGCCTATTTTCGTTCCGTATAGCCTCCTGAAGAGCCGTGGTTTAACTCCTCTGAAAGTGTATCCACCAGGACGCCTCATCGAAACTGAAATCCCTAGAGAAGGGCCAGAACCGTGAAAACTCATGAAGCTAGTTTTGCACCAAGGACAGGAGTAACTCTCCAGCCAAGCTCACCTCACTTCCGCTGAGCCTCACACACTGACGGGCCACACCAAGGGGCAACCCACAGAAGGTCTAGCTCTACCTTGAAGTAAGCAGCACGGGAGAGCAGGTCGTTGGCAGTAACACAAGGACGATGGTCTGAGAGAGGAAAGGCAAGCAAAAAGCAGAAAGTATAGAAAGTCATCTCACTGCGCATCCACCACCACCCCTAAGCATGTGTTTATGAACTGACGTGATATGGCCCAGAGAGTCTTAATACTACAATATTAAATTCCGAACACAGGAGAAGCAAAGACGGTACATTATAACAAAGACAGCTTGGGTTCTGTGTTGTTGGTTTTCTGGTGCTTGCTAATGTTCTTTGCTCCCATAGATGTTATGTTCCTTTAAAGGGCTGCCTTCCTGAGAGACTATTTTCCAACCGAAGTGCAATGCTGCCCCCTGGTGTCCGAATGCCATGAGCGCGCAGACGGAAACCTAGCCTCCGCAAAGCCAACTCCGGTTCTACCCGGATTTCATTTTGCCATTTTTCCATCTTCCAAAGTGCAACTATTTCATCTTTAAAGATCCGCCGCTCGGGGGTAATTTATGGCTTACACGCTAATCAACACGTTATTTTCTCCTTTAACAGGAACCGTGTTCTGGTTACTTAACGAGGGTGAGTGGTGGCCATGTAGCGGCTTTTCCCCTTTTTGCCTTATAAATTAAGTGATCTCCCTGGAGAAGCTCAGAAATCAGGCCTATTCCATGTAACCTTTAGAATCCTGCCTGCGATTCTCGCTGGGGAGACGTTCGCTGAGAGCGCCAGCTCTAGGAGCTCAATGCCTGGGGTCTGACAGACATCTCACTCCCAGACAAATGTATTTGATTTCAGTTCATCCTTCAATTCTTGGACCGGGGAATAAAATGAAACCGAAAGCTCTGAAAATAGCAATGCGGGTGAAACGCAGAGCTGTGGAAAGGCTCCTTCCCGGGTTGCATGAAAACAAAACCCCCAGCTTAGAGAAAAGCACGCTGCATGAATGTACCGAGAGGGACAAATGGAAGGCTCAAAGGACAACTGGCCTCGCGACCCCTCTGGATCCAGCCACACACCTGCCCCTGTATTAATAATCTGAGAATCTGTGGAAATGCACTCTGAGGGGGGCCATCCAGAGCCACTGAATACTAAACTCTGCACACAGGCCTTAGAAGCCTGCCCTTTTACCAAGGTCCCCCACGACTTACTGCACACAAAAGTTTGAAAGCCAGTGAGCAATATTTAATAAGATTTTTAATCTCCATTAAGAAGGTATTGTTGTTAGGGATTGTCAAATATTGCAAAGCTACAGACTACACACACATACACGTGTGCGCCATTGCTTTCCTTTGATTTTTCTATCAAATTAAGAGGATATTACCTGGTATCCCAGGGACCCAAACACTAATAGCCACCAACCAAAGTCATGATCAACACTTGGTAATTGCTGATGATAATTTCTAATGGAATTTGCAAAGCCAATGATAATCCTTCTGAAAGTCCATCAGTGAGAAACAAACTAATTCGTTCTGTGGAAACAGTCACCGGATCTGAGGGATATGAGAACCTGGAGATATCTGCAGAGCATTTTTGCCTTGAAAGAAAGGGACCTAACCAAAAATAAGCAAGGAAAGGGAAATGGGAAAGGGGGAAGAGAGGGAGGAGGAGAAAGGAGACAAGGGAGGAGTGAGGGGGATTTGAACTGACGGATCCTCCCCTTTTGCTGCTTCCCTCCCCCTCAGGCGGTCCCTGTCTGCCTGTATCATTCTTCTACAACGGCTTGTCACTGGGTCCGGTTCCAGGCCATGGTGAAAACTGAGTGAAGCTCCCATCTTGCCAAGCCCAGATGCCATGCCAGCCCAGCCAGCTGCCTGTGCGCAGGCTAGCACGGTTAAGCGCTGTCGGGCCCAACAGGTTGTATTTCACTGCTCCCCTTTCTGGCCCGACTGAACCACAGGAGGCGTGAGCACAGAATGGAAAAGGTCCTGTTTTTGCCTGAAGGGCATCACGTGACCATGACGTTGACAGAGGGTCTGTTACTTCACTACCCATCCACTCTGCCAGCTGTCACCAGCGGGATGTACGAAAGGAAAAGGGGGGAGCAGATTGAAAACGTTTCATGCCAGTGCAAAGATGGGGCACCCCTACTTCTCCAGACTGAGATTCCCTGGAGAAAGCCACCTTGAGAAGAAGCCTCCCTCCTACCTCCCCAGCTGGAGAGCAGGCTACAGTGGAAATCAAAATCAAAAGAAAGACAGAGAGCAACCACTGCAGGGAGCGGTCTAGAAGCATGGACAGCGCTAGCAGAAGAGCTTTTTGTTTTGTTCTGGGGATGGGTACTTGAACCATGTCAAGTGCATTTGTTCTGGAAGAGAAATAGAATATCACAGGGCATCCTTTAACTTGATATAGAATTTCAATACATCTCTGAAAGTGGGCTTTACGTCACCACCACCCACTGACAGCACAGAGACCGTGGCTGAGAATTTACCTGCAAGATGGGCGCTTGCTGTTTACGGCCTGCTGCAAAGAGACGAGAATTGCCAATTTAATGACAAAGTGGCTTTGAAGAGAGGAGGTTTTTTTAATGAATTACAATAAATATAAATCAGCCCAAGTGTCCTCACAAAGGCAGGGTTAGAATTTTCCTGAATCAGATAATTTCTTTGTCAATTCCTTTCCGTTCGTGTCTGGTTCATGTCATCTTGAAATCCACCCCGTTTCTCACCTCCCTTTCTCCCTGTGGGTAGCTCACAACTTCCAGTCCACATGAGATAAATCACAAGGAGCATAGTTAAGCCCATAGTCATTTTCAAGTCTGTATAGGATCAAAAACAACTGTTTGGGGGTGGGGGAGGGACCCTAAGGTGTGTTGGGATTACTTATTTACAGCAAGATTTTCCCTTTTATTCCTATAACTAAAATCATCACACCCCCTCCTCCAGGCTATCTCCACCCTAACCCTTGGAACCTGTGAAGAAGTTCTCCACACAGCAGAGGAGACTTCTGCAGATGCGGTTAAGTTAAAGACTGACGTGGTCAGGGTATCCTGCAGGACCCAAAGAGGTCCGCTAATCCCAGGGTGCTTCTCAGGCAGAGGCAGGAGAGTCTGAACAGGAAATGTTTCAGAAGGAAATAGGCTGGGGTGATGCAATTGTTGGGTTTCCTGATGGGAGGAGAATGCCCATCCATGGGATGTGAGAGTCTTCTAGAAGCTAAGAAGGCAACAGAAATGATCAACCTCTACAGTGTTCATTGCCCTCTACAGTTTCCATTGCAAGGTCACCCTATGACAGGGTAAGACCAATTTTAGATGTTTTTAAAAGGTTTTGTTTTCTCTTTAATTATGTTTATGTGGATTGGGGAATATGGGCACATGAACATGGCGCCTTTGGAGGCCAGAGGAGTCTTGATCCCCTGGAACTGGAATTACAGGCTGTTATGAACTGACATGTGGGTGCTGGGAATTGAACTCGGGTCTTCTGCAAAAGCAGTGTGTGCTCTTAACCACTGAGCCATCTCTCTAGCCCTCTAGGATCCATTTTGGACCTCAGAATCCCAGAGATATAAAATATGAAACCTGTGTTCCTCTAAGCTGCTAAGTTGGAGAGGAGCTGAACACTGCAGTCAGTAGGAAAATAACAGTCTTTGTGTCCTTTCTGAAGAGAATTAGCAACATTTGGTATTTTTCAAGAAGTGACAATCTACCAGACACTCAAAGTCAGTGAAACTCTGGAGAATGATTAGAATCGGACACACTGTATAGCTATGAGTGCTGAGCACTAGAGAAAGAACAAATAACACTGATCATATCCTCTTAGAGGACACATATTAAGGATTCATAACAAACTATACCAGAATGAATGAGCTATGCTTGTGGAAGATGACTGGCAATGATCTTAATTGCTTCTAATATATTTGGATCTCATGATTTAACAAATCATAGACAACTGACACAGAAACGATTAATATGAAGAATTGTTCCACTAAATGGATTTCATGACCTGCATATCTACCAGATGGACCAGGATATTTTGCATACACACATTTTGTGTGTGTGTGTGTGTGCGCGCGCGCACGCGTGTGTGCATGCACACATACACACATATCTAAGGGGAATATGGTGTGCGCATACACACATACAAATGAGAGACACGGTATGTGCATGCACACAAACATATGAGGGACATGGTGTGTACATACACACATGTTGTAGGGTACATGGTGTGTGCACACACACACACATGCGCGCGCGCACACACCTATGGGGACACGTCACATCCCAATCACAGAAGGCCATGGGAAATATAAGGGCTTGGAAAAGCCTTCGTAGGACGTAACTTCCCTCCCTCAAGAGAATAAGCCAAGCAGAATATGAATTGCAATAGGAAATCATGCCCTTGAACTGACCTCTGAGTGCTGTCTCTTTCTGACTAGCTCAGCAAAGAGGCTGGAGCGGAACAGCCCCAAGAGAAGGGACATGGAAGACCTTTCTCTTTTGGAATCAAGACTCTGGACACTCCACAGATGCAGAAGTCCATATCTGATATTTAGAAATGGAAAACGCTGGATGCGGTAGCTCAGGCCTCTAGTCCCAGCACTTGGGAGGCAGAGGCAGGTGGATCTCTGAACTCAAGGCCAGTCTGGTCTACAGAGCAAGTCCCAGGACAGCCACTTTCCAGCTTTAATCACTTGAGACAGAGTTTCTCACTGAGTCTGGGATAGGATGACAGCCAGTAAGTCCCCGGGAATCCTCCTGTCTCTGCTCTCTCCCAACAGTAGCTCCAAGAGTGTTTCATCTTTTATGTGGGTGTGGGGGATTTGAACTCAGGTCTTCAAGCTTGCTCAGTATGTGCTCTGACTCGCAGAGGTATCTCACTCCAGGAAGTGCTTTAAAAAAAAAAAAAAAAAACAATTTGGCTTTGTCCAAACCCCACTGAAACAACCGAAATCTCAGAGGCTGTTCTTTCGGTGTTTAAGGTTTGCCTCCCAAAAGAGTTTGAGTCTTGTTTTTTCTCTTCCATTTCGCTTTCTTGTGTTTTAAATTAACTGTGCCTTGAGAGCCGGCCAGCGGTAATAAGAGTGTTTGGAAGGGAGAGAAGGTAGGAAATGAAGAGACAGGGAGAGACTCACCCAGGCAATCAGAAAAACAAATCATCCATCCTCCTGGCTAGGGTTGAGAGCAAACAAGAAGCCCACACAGCACAGCTGGTGCAGCAGGAACCGGGGCTCTGAGCTGTAGCAACTGAGGGACTTCTAAGGTCTCTGCAGCAGTAAGCACCCAAGATGAGGCTGTGTCCTCTCTAGAATAATAGGGAGAAATTGCTCGCAATCATCCTTAATGGGTTGTCAGTTTCCTGACAATGGGCTTGGCAATTAGTTTGTCAATTCTTAACTAAATGTAACAATAATGATAATCTCCTGAGAAGCCTTTGCTCGGCCTGGCAACCTTTCACCTGAGGACAGGAAGTGAACGCTCCTGGCTTGTGCATATTTCTCATGCCCACTGCTGACCTCAGAATTAATCCACCGCACTCAGTCTCTGAGAAGGATTCCACAGGATAGCCTGGTTATTCACCCTTTCCTCTCCTGGACACCCAACCTTTCCCCAAGGAGACCTTTCCCTCTGCCCCATACATGGGGCCTGGGCTAAGACCAAGATGAGTCTTTAAAATATTTGACCTCTGATCTCCTGATAGGAAATTAATTTCTAGAAGTAGGTGCTGCATCTGCCAAAACCACAGTTGCATGTTGCCTCCCAGTCCTCTAACTGTAGCAGACACAGCCTGCAGCCTGCACTGGGGAGGTTATACAAGCCCCCGTGGAACCTGGCTCCAGGATCACCGAAGAGGGGAAGGCTGGGAGGGGAAATGGTAAGAAAAGGATCCAAACATTCCCTGAAGTACAAGGCCTGGTGCCACGGACCTGACCAGAGATGAGTTTCCTGGCTGGCCCTATCCCCAATGCTTCCAGCGAATGCCATCAATGTATTGTGTTCTTCTTCCATTCCTGAGAAAAAAAAATCAGGCCAGACCCTATTACCGCCGTTCCTCAGCGCCCTTCAGAGAAAATGCTCCGTGATTTCAGGCCCAGGAATCATGTTATTAAGATTTCCACTCAATAGCGCTACATTCTAAGGCTTGAGGTATTTTGCCAGTCCCTAGCTACCTGCTCGCCATGATGGACAGAGGCAGGGGGAGGGGGATAGACGGGGTACCCCTGCCGAGGACACATGGTGACCAAGAAAGCTGCAAAGCAGATTCCTCCTCCTGATGCTTGAACATGATCTCACTGTACTAAAAAGCTAGGAGGCCACTGGCACTGCCTGCTTCTACACACAGCCTGCTCGTCTATCCTTGGCCAAAGGGCCCTGGAATGAGAAAAACCAAAAGAGCTTTCTTTATTCTCAGCCCCAGTGACAACACACAGGTACACAGTTCTCAGGGACCCTTCTCTGGCCCCTCAGTGAAAACCACAAATCTCCTTATTCAGAATCCAGTCTTCATGCCATGTGTTATATAAACCCCATTGCCGTGGCAAGGGAACATGTATGTTTCATCATCCCAGCATCTACCCCGGTATTCAACCCTCCAGTCACATTCCATCCAATTAATTGCCAAGTTTATTAACTGCAATCAGCGTGATGATGATGGTGGACAAGTGTTATGAACCCGTTTTACAGATGAGAAACTTAAGTCTCCCTGAGAGGTGTAATGGTTTTCCCAAGGTCCTGCAGCTACGTGGCTAGGAGCTCAAACCTCTAGGACTCTAATACCCTTAAATCCCCCTTCCCCAGTTCCACTTCATCCAAAGAAGTTGTCTACCTCTCCTTGAGGTTGCCTGTCATTTCCTTCACCATTGCCGCCCTTTTCTGTGGGCCCTCAGGTTGATTTATAGAATAGTTCATCTTCATACAAGCTATGTGTTTCCTTATGCAGAAAGAGAATGAAGATGAAAAGAAAGGAAATAAGCAGGGAAGGGAACGTGGGGAGAAATGTGTGAGCAGCACAACCTTGAGAAAGCAAAAAACAAATCAATGGACTCAAGCCAGCAAGATCCAGGGAGAGTGTGCATCTTGCCTGTCTCTGGAGAGGGGGGAGCTGGATGTACGGGCTTCAAGCCCAAGCTCAGCCTGCTTGGTCCTGCCGCTCCCAGATGATGCTGTAGATCACCCTATAGAGATCCTGCTGCGGATGCTGAGCGGAAGCTGGAAGAAATGCCTGACTCTTGAGAGCTGCCTCCCCTGGGCTGCAGCAAGCCTGGAGGAGCCAAACCGATACATTCCCACCTGTTCTGTTTGTAGCACCCCCAAACATTCAGTAGTTGTCACCTACAAGCAGCTAGAGAAAGGCAGGCGGGCAAAGATAAGGACTATCCAGTTGAAAGGAAAGCAGTATATGTGTGAGCCTGTGTGTGCACGTGTTGTGTGTGTGTGTGAAAGAGAGAGAGAGAGCGTTATATGTGTGTGCAAATATGTGGGCATGTTTGTGTGCATGTGTGTGAGAACATGTATGTGTGCACATGCATGTGTGTGTGCATACATGTGTGTTGTATGTGTGACTTGTGTGACTGTATGTGTGACTCTGTGTGTGTGACTCTGTGTGTGTGCATGTGCACACATGTACTTGTGCATGTGGAGAACAGAAACTAGCCTTGGGTTTCAAGAGTCTTCCACCATTTTTTCAGATGGTCTCGCTGGCCCGGGGCACACTGTTAGGCTAGGCTGGCTGACCCAGGAGTCCTGGAAACGAACCTGTCTCTGCCTCTTCACACTCAAGTTGGGATTACACCACACCCAGCTGTTTTTGTTTTTTGTTTATTTTGTTTTTTGGTTTTTGGGTTTTTTTAACATAGGTTCTGGGGGATTGGACTTGGGTCCAAAGGCTGCATACACTCTACCAGCTGTGCACAGACTACCAACTGAACCATCTATCTGCCTGTTCACAGGCACGCCTGAAATGTTGAGAGGAAGGTTTTACTCTACAGCCCACTAGATGGTTTCCCATAAGCCCTGGTGGGCACCTGATCACCAGCACTTTAGCAGAGAGCATCTCCAGGGTCAGAGGCAGATAAAATCAGTTCTCCACCTTCTCTGGTTTCTGTGTCTCCAAGAACACAATCACTTCCTCAAAGCTCTTTACATCACCCAGTCTGGGGTGCCCCAGCCAGCTCAAGAGGGAGCAGAGACAGTAGGACTTTCGAGAAGCAAGGAGAAACAGAGGTCTCTGGTTATCAACACTGTCA
Source organism: Ellobius talpinus (assembly GCA_001685095.1). NCBI lineage: Eukaryota > Metazoa > Chordata > Mammalia > Rodentia > Cricetidae > Ellobius > Ellobius talpinus. Next base: position 5,698 of record LOJH01033492.1, on the reverse strand, counting down.
CCACAGCAAGGGAGGATTTCAAAAGCATGAACATCCACCACTGAAGCAAACCAGAACGGCTTCTGTGCTGAATGCCCTTGTCCCTGCTTTAACAAAAGTGGGCCCATCCCTCGGCCCACATTATGCAGGGAGGAAAGAAAGAGATTTATATAAAAGATCACCTATTTGCCACTTCTTTATTCTATTACAGGCAGGAGCAGAGGCTGACACTCACAAGGACCCTTTCCAGTGAGGGATTATATATCATGCCATAGAAATACATAAAAGACAAATTATCCTGAGATCATCATGCTTCCTTTGACCTGTTCAAGGTTTAAAGCCAGCTGCAATTAGATGCCATGGCCACAGATCTGCAGGCAGCTTAAATCGCCAGCAACACGCTTTAATCCTACAGAAACAGCCCCGGGGTGGATGCTATGGGTATCTAAGTTGGGATTCTGTGGATCTGGTTCTGATTTGTGGGAGGTTAGTAAAATCTGCTTTTGTTAACAAGGTCCTCCTCAACTTCTGTGGTATTTATAATTTGATATCTAATTCAGGCTTAAAACACTCATGAAAATTAACCGCATTGCTTTTAAAAGCACAGCCAGGGAGACGGATGGAGAGGGAAAGCAGGGCGACATGCTAAAATCTTAGCACTCTCCCACATTCTCCACTGAGCTCTCCCAGCTGCTGGGGCTGAGGCATCTCACTACTGCTAATGTGCCAACCCTTAGGTCGGGCCTGCCTGTCTGACATGGGAGCAGATTAGGAAATCTATTTCACCAGCTATTGTAATAGAAGAAATTGAAAATCTATCCACAATGGGAGTATATAGGTTTTATTTATTTTAACCCTTAGAAAGCTTACAAGACAACAGATGGCAAAGATCTCAGGGCTTGGTAGAAATGGCTACCATGCTAGTGATTAGCTACGCCTCCCCCCACTTCAATTACAAGTGTTCCCTTATGAAGTGCTCCCTATATGCCTAGCACTGTTGTGAACATGCTACATCATCCTTCACAACCACCGGATGAGCTGCTAGGAGCACAGAGTAGCCCCCAAGCCATGCAACTACCACTGGGTAACCCCCAGAGTTTGAACCCCTCACCCATTAGCCATCTGATAAGTTGCTTGCTTTATACTGATAATTCTGAGAGAGAGAGACCCATTAGATCATGATAACCATGTCCCTTGAACATTAACTATGCTTTAAATACTTTAATTTATGAGTTTAATAAAAAAAATCAGCTAGGTGAATTCTGACTATAACGTAAAAGATGGATCAGCCTAAACATCCAAGAAATATGGCTGTAGAGTTTTAAAAGGAAAGAAGAACTGCCTGTTCAGAGCACAAGGATGTGAACATGTTCCTCCACCCAGACAGGTCTGCATCCTGTCTTCAAAGAACACAGGTCCTTCTGGCCAGAGATCTAATTTCTTCACAGTACCAGAGTGAAGCTAACCCCATCCAGGAACAGGAGAGAAAAAACAGTGGTGGACAAGCCCACAATCCTATGGTATTCATCTCCCACGAAAATCAGGTCTGCCAAATGGTCCATAACAGAACACTGTCTGTCTCAGTGTTTCCCAAGGCTGATTTTCTCTGAGGTCAGTGTGGTACCTGAAGGGCAATGTTGACCGTGAAATCAGAATGTATGTGAGATGTGGGTTAATGGCTCCTGGGGGCAGCTCATCCACAAATCTACTTCTACAAGAGTGATCTTGTGACTCAAACCTGAATTCAATTGTCCGGGGCTTCCTCTCTTTTAAACTATATTCTGAAAGGGCAGATTTCTAAGACCCTTTGTTTTCTATGTCTTTGTCAGAGCCACACTTCTCATCAAAAAATCTTGTCCTTGATTTTCTGGAGATCACCATGTTGTTATTAATCAGCACCTCTATGGGCTTCTGGGAAGAAGGGACTGAACTTTAAGAGTCCCCCAGGTGGGGTTCCTATAGAAGCAAACTTTGAGATGGATGTCTGTTATGGGATGAGCTTAGGATGGCCAACAAAGAAGAGGGAGGAAGGAATCAGGGAAGCAAGGCAAGGTCAACCAAGTGCAAGCAAGCCTACCATGGAGCTCAGGAACTGGATGCTGTGCCATCCAGAACTGTCCCAAGGTGGTGTGAAGTCCTGGGCTTTTGTGCACGTCCACTGAGGAATCACTGGGTGGTCTCACTGGAAAGTGGGCAAGGCTGTTCTTTAGCTGATGCGATGTAGAAATTCTCTGGGTAGCCGGAGAAGTCCTTCCCTCCTGAAGGGCAGATGGACAATCTTCCAAAGCATCTACAGCAAGAAGTATTGCTGGCCCCTTGAAGCAAACTTAACCTAATCCCTTCCACATTGCAAACCAGAGAAATACTGAGCATGAAGAGAGGGAGGGAGGCTAAATCAGCCACTCTCCAGCCAGGGGTGCACCAGAGATACAAACCGTTTCCAAGTATCGACTCCTACTACACCTGAAGCTTTGCTGACCTTCCCCCAACACTGCAAAACCTTTCCAACCCTGATGTTCCTTCCCTCTGCCCTGAACATTCCACCTGAAGAAAAACCTGCTGTAGAATAATCCTTCTGTACACTGTGATTGTGTATCACTCTTACTGGTTAATGAAGAAGCTGATTGGCCTATAGCAAGGGAGGGTAAAGTTAGGTGGGACAATCAAATTGATGATGCTGGGATGAAGAAGCGCAGAGTCGGAGGAGCTGCCAGCCGGACACAGAAGGGCAGGAGATGAATGTGCCATGCTAATAAAGGTACCGCCACATGGCAGAGAGTAAATAAGAAATACAGTTAACTTAAAATGTAAGAGCCAGTTAGTAACAAGCCTGAGCTATTGGCTGAGAATTTATAAATAATATTAAATCTCTGTGTCAGTTATTCAGGACAAGACAGGAAAACTTTGCCTACAGCCATCCTCTTGCTTAACAGTTTGCGTTCTCAGATGGAGCTGCTAGTGGATCTCACACCTCTCTGCCCTTCCCCATGTTTCTCCCAGAGGTCAACACAAAGCCTGAGGAATGGCTGGCATTTGGTAAATAAATAAATAAAATAAAATAGAATAAAATAAAATAATAAAGGACCGATACGTCCCTGTACCACAGGGCAACACCAAGACAATGAGAAGAGGCTCTGGACAGACCTCCACTTCAGAGATGGCCCCAAGAACGATCCAACCACTACAGACAGACTACCTCCAACTGGTTCAGGTAGCCCAGCAAGATGCTCCCCTAACATGTACCCCTACCACAGCACTGAGTCAATAACCTTACAAATACCTCCCAGCGTGCTTTGTTTTTTTGTTTTTATTTTCAAATTACACTAATTACATGTGACAACAGAAGCCATTTCTGTCTGATCCATTGTTTTATCTCCCAGCACCTGGCCCAGGGCTGGCATATAGTACTCAAGAAAATAAATATGCTCTCAATAAATAAAACAGGAAGCAGGGCATTTAGTTAGAAAAGTCTGTGAACTATTTTCAGACTTATACTGGCATTAAAGGAAATGTATGAGGGGTTTAACTAGCCTCCAACAGAGCTGCAAACAAAAGGATAGGAATTGGGGTGTCTGGAAGAAGTATAGGAGCCCTAGAGATATTGCTTTTATGGCAGAAGGGTCCTCTCTTCCATTAATAGTTAGGAGGAGACTGACACATTGCAGAAGAGCCATCATTGATTGTAGTCATAATTACTACACTAAACCAAGGACTCACTGTGTTCAATAGGGGCTAAGCATGTTAAATATACAATATCATTCCATTAAATCTTCATAGACTGACTGGGGTGTAGGAATTATTATGCCCACATTTATGACAATGACACTGAAACTCAAAGAAATTCAGGCACCTAGTCCTGCTTAACTTGCTACTTAGACACAAAACAAAAATCTAAACCCAACTATGCCTGACCGCAATGCCAGTGCTCAAACTAAATTCCATGGTGAACATCCTCTCACCAACCCGCCAGGGTCCTAGGAGCAAGTGGATTCGGTGCAGTACTTGGGTACAAAGTCTGAAGTTAATGTTATTGTATCCAGGCTTTCAAATACCTTACCATTAACCCAGTTTGCACACATCACATGCACAGAAAAAGACAAAGTGGAGCTAATTATAAGATCTCATTGGATGAGTGAAGGGTCCACTTGCAAATCTCAACTACCATGTTTTCAGTGATTGCACCCTTCTGTCTCTGCTGCTGGCAAAAAACACTGACTAAAACCGACTTGGAGAGGAAAGGACTAATTTGACTTACACTTCGACATCACAGCCCTTCATCCAGGGAAGCCAGGGCAGGACCCCAAAGCAGGAACCTGGAGGCAGGGACTGAAACAGAGGCCATAGAGGAATGTTGCTTACTGGTTTGTTCTTCATGGCTTGCTTAGCCTGCTCTTGTACACAACCCGGGACCACCTGCCCAGAGGTAGCACTGCCCACGATGGGCTGTGTCCTCCAACATCAATCATCAAGCAAGAAAATGTCCCCACAGACTGACCCATCGGCAAATCTGACAAAGACAATTCCTTGGTCACAACTTTCTCTTCCCAAATGACTCTCATCTATGGCAAGTTGATAGAAACTAACCTCACACCCTACAAGATTCTGATATTGAAATTTGCCACTCGGGACAATAGTACGAGGAAGCCTTTGGAAGTAACCAGTTTGTGAATGGGAATAGAGTCCGTGTGAAAACATCCCAAAAGAACTTCTTTGTCCCTTCTGCCATGAGAAAACACAAAAAAAGAGTGGTCGTGAGGAAAAGCCCTTTGCAGACACCAAACACGTCAACTCCTTGACCTTGGGTTTCAAAGCTACAAAGCTACAAAAAAAAATTTTTCTTGATTATAAATTCCATGGTCTAAGGCATTTTTTCTTATAATTACCAAAATAAGCAAACATGTTAACTGCAGTCTGGTCACTAAAGCCATAGGAAAAATGACCCCTCTGTTCACATCTATCTAGTCAAGGCCCATGAACCATGCGCTGTGCTTTGAATGCATAAAGGGAGCCTGCAGGTTGTTCCATGTGCACCTAAAGCAATCTATTCACTGAAAGCACAGATTTAAGTGAACAGTTAGGACTGGGATGGAGCTGAGCTAGACAGAGCATTTGCCTAGCATGCAGAAGACCCTGGGATCTGTCGCCAGAGCCTGAAGAGAAATTAAACATAAAATGCATATCCAGTCAATCCATAAAACAGAAAGAGGAAAGGGATGTGCTGACATTGCCTCTGGTGAGAGCACCGGTTCAAACGACCACCGGGGTCAAGGCTACTTCTCATTCTGGTTGTCACACCTGAAAGGAAAAGGCAGGTAGGGCCAGGAGATCTAAAGAATTAATGTATTAAAACTTTTTTTCATATTTAATTCCCGTGTTTCCATGGCAACGGAGCCATCAACCAACAAATGTGCCTGTGTCTCCTGCAAATTGAAAAAAAAATGTTTTCTCCAAAGAAGAAAATGTTAACGACACATTTATCTACCTTGATGAGTAATGTGTCTGGGGCAATTCCCAAAAAGATCCATACCTTTTCAATCCCCCCATCTTCCTCACTCTTCAAAGACTTGCGCAGGAATTATGCTCTGCTTACGGACAGAAAAGCGACAGTGTAGTGCATAAATGAGTGGTTTACCTCAGAGACAATTTTGGGCAGCCCTTTTCCTGAACCCAGAGAAATTCTAAAGTTGGGATTCTCTCTCTCTCTCTCTCTCTCTCTCTC
>LOJH01033491.1:0-16267 GCA_001685095.1 Ellobius talpinus | reverse complement strand
AGCCTTTAAGTTACCCACCCTCTTGGGCGTGGCCTCTTATACTATATATGCTGATGAAAAGTGCATATCCAACCTCTTTCCCATCTGCTGAATTCAGCTGCTGTTCCCCATTTGAGCAGAGGACTGTGATCTGTGAGTCTAYCCCTAAATAAATAACCTTTTATTACACTCAATTCTGAGCTAGTGTGGGATTTCTTTTTAGTGTCCTTCTTCACTTGTTTGCTGTCCAATGCAGAGTAGTCAGCTTTGAAGCCATATACATAAGAAGAAGAAAAATGGAGTTAACAGGTTGTATTTATATGTAATCGTGTGCCCATCACACATATACACTCATACACAAATATACACTAACATACACATATACACACACTTAAACATGCACACAAATGTATACATACAAGGATAATGAAAAAGAAGTTATTAATTTAAGAGTGAGACAGACATAGAAGACATTCTAGGGAGAACGACTGGAGGTGTCTAGAGGGAAGTAAGGGATATGGGGAGTGCTGTAATTTTATGACAATTAAAAACATGATTTTAAAAGTAAGTTAAAATAAAATATTATTGCATGGGCACCTTGGGGAGGGCTGAAGGGGGTAGGGGAGAGGCAGGTAGGGGAGCAGAGAAAAATGTAGAGCGCAATAAAAATCAATAAAAAATGAAATATTATTAATAAGATAAAACAACCAAATCAATAAAGAAGCTAAAGACCAAAAATTGTCAAAGAAATAGTAATGGCTGACAAACACTTTTAAAAGGGTTCAGCATCCTAAATCATATGGAAATGCAAATTTAAATTACTTTGAGATTCCATGTCACTCTAATCAGAATGACGATTGAAAAAGATCAATGACAAAAAATGCTAGTGTGGACAGGAATAAAAGAACAATTATTCACCATCACTGGTTGTGCAAGCTGGTGCAATCACTTTGAAAATCATTGTGAAAAGTCATTGAAAGGCACAGATAAGAAGTAACCTATGACTCGGTTTGACAGTCCTGGACATACACCTAAAGGAAATTTTTCCTAATGTCATACATTACATCCCTACCACGGTTTCCAGTGCCTCCACTCCTCCCAGCCTTCCACCACCCACCTCCCGTATTCCCAGATCCACTTCTTTTCTGATTCCCTTCAGAAAAAAGCTGGCTTCCTGGGGATATCAAATGAACATGGCATAACAAGTTACCATAAAACTAGACACAAACCCTTATATCGAGGCTGGACTAGGTAGCCCAATATGAGGAAATGTGTTCCAAGAGCAGGCAAAAGTGTCAGAGACAGCCCCCACTCCCATTGTTAGGAGTCCCACAAGAACACCAAGCTATACAACCATAACACACATACAGAGGACCGAGCATAGACCCATGCATGCTTCGTGGTTGTCACTTCAGTCTCTGTGAACCCCTAAAAACACTGCTTAACTGTTCTGTGGGCCATATTCTCCTGGTGCCTTTGACCACCTGGCTCCTACAATCCTTCTTTCCTCTCTTATAGAGGGTTCCCCAAACTCCACCAAATAACTTTACAACTGGCTACCAAGACACTTGTGTTGTGTGGCCTGCACAGAGAGAGGTCTGCACTCTAAATCTCTGCAAGAAAAGCCATGTGCCAGTGCAGGACACCATGTCTGCAAGGGAGCCTGGTGCTGCTTCACTTGAGCCCCCTGATCCTCCCTGTCCATCTGATGCAGCAATGGGGAGAATCCATTCAGTCATATTCCTGTGGGACAGATTAGAGATGAGGATTTGGATGGAAGAGTTTCAGTTCACTTTTCAGAACAGCCATTGACCATAGCTCTGCTGGATTCTCTGGCATGAGCTCTAGTAAGACACTCTGCAAACTGAGCAGCTCAAAGAGCCAGGATTTATTTCTCACAGCTCCAACGGACTCTCATGTGAGAGCATGCTTTAGACGCTCTCCTCTGCAGTGTGGCACAGACATGGCCATCTTTCCTTTGTCCCTCTCTTGAGTGTCCCATGTCTCTCTGTGCCTTGCCTTTCTCAGGATGAGACCAATTCATCAAGACAAGGACCTGCCCATGTGACATCATGTTACATTAGTCTGCTCTCTGAATACCACAACTCTAAGTACGGGTGCTTTCTAGAGTTCTGGGGGAAAGACCTTCAACATTCAAGTTTCTGAGACAAGCATGTCATCCCACAAGAAATGTCCTTCGTTTCAGGTCCAGTCTCCAACACAAGCTACAGAAAACCCAGAGACTGTGATCTGATGATACTTTAGCAAAGTACAGCAACTTCCTATGCTATGCCAAGCTGCTCCTCTGTGGTAGAAAACCACAAGCAATGTGTAAATTACAACTCAACTTAAATAGCCAATGCTTATATTCATGGACATTAGTACTGAAAAAAGGATCTTTTTACTAATTATAACCACATACATAATTATTTAACTTCAAATCTTTGTAAAATTGTGGTTTGTGCCTAAAGCTCTGTCTGGTTCATGCCAGTGCCAGAAGCTCAAATTCCTTTGTAATAAAACATCAGTCATTCATTGACCTCAGACCTTTGATCAATGGGTATTTCCTTGAGCAACCACACCAAGTCCTAGTCCACCTCACTCCCCATGGATTCAGCTACCTTTAACCATTCTGCCCTGTAAAGCCTGACCTCCAGATGGGAAGAATGAGGAAAGTCATGGATGCAGAACTTCATGAGATCTCAGGTAGGAGGAATACCTGGGTAGGAGGCAATTTGGCCTCTCGACTCCCTCTTCTCTCCCTTTCTTCTACTCAGCCTCTTTTCAAGGGTTGTTGCTATCGTTTCATGCAGGAGACTTCATAAGTTCCACAAAGCAATTTTTCTTCAGGATTTCATAGGAAATGGGGTGAATAACCAATTAAGGAGGGCATGGGGAAAAGAATATTGGAGTTTTTAAATAACACTGCAGTTAAGAGAAAGCCACACAGTGGCCGTGTTGACAATTATGTAGAACTGCTTCTGCTAGTCCACAAACAACCACTGGGTCTGTATCATGCATTGAGGTCTGACACTGACTACACAATAAATGATGGTTTGTTGTATGCTAAAGATACAAATTAGTAATAGATGATAATTAAATAGATTATAGGTAGATGAAAGATAGAAGACAGAGTTTTCCATCCTGTACAAAAGAAGATAGCATTTTAAGAGGTTAAGTAATTCTGTCCTCAAAACAATTAAATTTTAATGTGACTAAGAACATAAATTTGAAATAATATCGAGTTAGTCTTTGATATGACTTTACTCAGACAACATTGAATTAAAATTTAAAATTCCCCCAACAAAGGATGTATATAATTCAAAATAGTAATACAATATTAAAAAACATTTTTTGCAAGGAAGAAGTATTTATTTAGACCATCAGCAAAAGGGTGCTTTATTCAGGAAGTGAAACAGGGTGGCACAGGGTAGATAGACAGCTGCTGCTCCTCGCTCCGAGCATCTACGACACTGAAACATTGAGGAAGGACATTCTCAGCAGCCCCTTGGGAAGAACAGAGAAACAGCCTCAGAGAAACGCCTTCACTATCAGGTGTCATCAGAGGCACACGGAGGGTGAGGGGTGGGGAAGATTCTTCTGAGTCCATGATAGGCTTTGAAAGGAAGAGGGGGGGTCTCTGAAAGTAGAAAAAACAGATTTCTTCATTTGCCTTGTTCCTGGTGACTCCTGAAACCCTCACTTGCTCTTGGGTGGGCACTTCATCTGGCAGAGTGTAGGAGGTTGCACAGGAGGGCATTTCTGCTGCCATGATTGAGGGGGACATGGCTCAGGGCACTTTGGAGGGGGACAAGGCTCTAGGCACTTCGGGGGAGGACAAGGCTCTGGGCACTTCGGGGGAGGGCAAGGCTCAGGGCACTTTGGAGGTAGGCAGACAGGAGGAGGCTGGCAGGGCTGCTTGCACTGCTGCTGTTGGTAAGACATTGTGCTGAAGGCTCAGGATCTGAAAGACATTCCATAGCACTTCTCACAAGAGGTCCCCGCAGAGAAGGAAACTAGGCTTATGGGCTGCAGAGCCTTTGCTTCTCTTTCTGTGAACCTGTGTGAGAATCTCCCCCTTCATTCTAGGACATCCTGGGCTCCGTTTTCTACTTTAGCATTTTTTTTCAGTAGCTTGCCAACATTTTCTTTATCTCATATCATTTTTCCTAAGAATATATTTCTGCTCCACAGCACTGGCAATGATATTTATGTGAAAGGAATAGCTTCATCACCTTGGTATTGTTGTAAACAGTACCCATCTCATGCTAGCATATTCCAAGCAGAATGACTTAGCAGCACAAACAGCTGTTGAAAGAATAGGTAGGTCTTTCTACTGCTTGTGACACAAGCCTTTGAAAGGGATTCCATCAAGGTGTGAATACAAGAAAAATACATGTTTTGTTTTGTTCTCATTTCAAACCAAAACTTTATCTTGCTTTTTCATGTAGATATCGAATTATAACTCAAACAAACACAAAGCAAGCTAGCACATTACATGCTTGTCTTCCGTTCCTAAAGTTGTATCTGCTGTCACATTTAACCCTTGATCAGTTTGGACCCACCAAGCTTACTGTGTTTAGTTTAAACTCATCACATGAGAACCCAAAGGCAGACCCATTCAAGAACTCAAGAAATCAGACTCACCAGGTTCTCCAGAGTAGATCTGTGCTTGAGTCCCAAGGATACTGCCCCCAAATACTGAGAGTCTCTTTGTAGGAGTGCCTTCCTCACCCAGTGCCAAGTGGGTCTGCCTATCATGGGCAGGTCCAAGAATTTCCTAACATAAATGCAACTCCATCCATAACTGGATGGATGGGACTCTGCAAAGTAGGAAATATTCCACCCTTGGTTAATGAGTCTCCTGTGACTCAGAGACCTTCCTTTCCTCTTGGTCCCAGTCATTGGGCAGCTGGAAAAGTTGGGGAATTCTCCAGCAGCTTGTTAGAGTTCTTTCTTGACTGAAGACCACACCCCTTTGTGTGCCACAATCATCCTTTGTCTTACACGCATGTTTTTACATTATTTGTCCGTCTTTAGCTCATTGCTATTTTGCAGTGCATAAATCCATTTCCATTTTGGGTTTTTTTGGGGGGGGTGGTAATTTTGTTTGTTTTAAATTTCCTCAGACATTTACAAGTTTGTTAGAAGGAAGAAGAGAAGCAAAAGAAAGTTCATTCTGGCCTGAGTTCCCCTTTAACAAGCCCTGTGGTCAGGGTCTTCTATTTGCCCTAAGTTTACATTTTTTATAGAAACATAATACTCTGTCTCTCAGAATAAGTGCTAACAACATTGAGCCATCTGTGATCCCGTTCAGCATAAAATTTTCCTTCTCATCTTTCCTTGGCCCAGAGAACCTCAGATTTGACCTACACGCTCCACCTTTTGGTAGCAGTCATCTTCCCACTGAGAATGGGGCTACTCTCCGTGGAACTTTCTGGTCGCAGAGTAGCAGGAAGTCTCCATTGCTGTTATTCTCTGCTTCCCACAAGGATGGATGATGGTACAACCTGTTAGTTAGTTAGTTAGTTAGTTAGTTAGTTAGTTAGTTGTTGGTTAGTTAATTAGAGTTAGTTAGCTAGACAGTCAGCCAGTTAGTTAGTTGGTGTTAGTTTGTTAGAGTGAGTGAGTGAGTTAGTTAGTTAGTTAGTTAGTTAGTTAGTTAGTTAGTGTCTTTTTTTTCTAACTGCCCTGGAACTCACTCCTTAGACCAGTGTGGCCTCGAACTCACAGATATCCACCTGTCTCTGACTCCTAACGTTGGAATTAAAGGCATGAGCCACCATCACCCAGCAGCCTTTTTATTTTTTTATAAAACATGCTCTCAACCATCGTATGAAGGAAAGGGGGAGGCATGAACAAATATCCCAACCATCATATGAAGGAAAAGGGGAGGCATGAACAAATATCCCAACCATCATATGAAGGAAAAGGGGAGGCATGAACAAATATCCCAACCATGCATTCAAAATTTGTTCAGCGGACCTCACATGTGAAGTCCCCAGTGGTGCTTCCTAGGGTGCAAAACAAGAAGGCTCGGGCATCACATAGAAATAATTGAAAGTAAGTTAGGAAAGGGCAATGAGGGCACTAAAAGTATGAAATCTGAGGCAGAGGGATATGAAGTTAGTTCAGACTCATGTGTTGAATTTCACTACTAACTTTCCAGGTAGATTTACTAGCTTTGAAGACAGTATTTCAAGATTCTTTCTGTAAACATACTTTTTCTGTCTTTTCTGCAAGTTCTTTCCCGAGTCTACCTCTCCACCATCTTCTCCTACATTTACCAAATCGTACAGAGAATACAACAACACTGTTCTGTTAAACCAACGCTAGCACTCACTGGTCACAGAAGACACTGTCAAAGCATTTGCAGACTCTCCCCATTCCTGTCCCTTCCCCTCTTCCCACAATCCTTAGGACTAGGTAACTATGTAGTCAACATTCACTCCAGAGTGACTTTGATCAAATGGTTAGAAACTTCAAAAGTCCTCTCAGAGTTAGAATCTGGTGTGTGAGGAGAGCATGAAAATCAAAGGGGTCTATGAAGTGTGAAACAGGAAGGGGTCTTCTAAGAGTAAGAGCAATAAAGAAGTGAATGGGGTCAAATGTAGCGTATTCATGAGTGGATAGGTCATAAGAAAACCCCTCACTTTGTGCAATTAATATTCACTAATAGAGCTTATTGAAAAGCTACATCATAATACTGTCGGCAACAGAGTGAGAGTAGCTGTCATTTCTTTGCAAACTGGGGTGGTTAAGTTGAACGAGTTCCTTGCAGATCAGCTATAGCAGGGGTTCTCAACCTATGGCTTATGAATCCTTGGGGGTTAGAATGACCCTTTCACAGGGATCACCTAAGACCATCTGAAAACACAGATGATTTGTGACCGTAGCAAAATTACAGTTATGAAGTAGCAATGAAAATAATTTTATGGCTCGGGTTCACCACAACATGAGGAACTGTATTAAAGCCTTAGGAAGGCTGAGAACCACTGAACTATAGATGGAACTGTCCCAGATGAAGAGTGCAGACTTTCTCCAGATTTGAACCTCCAAGGGCTGAAGCAGAAAACACAGCATACTTCTCGCTCTCGCTCTCACTCTCGCTCTCGCTCTCGCTCATGCTTCTCTCTACCATTGTGGACAAAATGTGGAATGAACCATGTTTTATTACTGCTAAGGGTAAGAAGTTCCATGCTCAAGCCCAGCACTTCTATTTCCTCACTGCTGAAGGAATTTCATGAATCCCTGCTACAACATGAGAAATAGCAGAGAAGAACAAAAGATTTCAATTTTTCTAATACATGACAGTTTCCCCAAATTTTACTACTATAGCTCATATACCCTTTAACAAAATGGCTCCTGCAACTCAAGATTATACAATAAATTATTAAATAAATGTAAAAATGGAAACTGTAGCAAAATATTCCTGATATCTCCAGAGAAATGATAGCTGCAGCTATCGTTGGATTTCTACCTTCTACTCATTCCCCATCACCCTTTCATAATCTTGCCAAATCAAATAAATTGTAAGAGATATATTGTAGAACTATTCCCATATCTATTATTTTTATTGCATTTATTTTGTCAGTTGGGTGGGGAGAGGCAGATGCCAAGGTGTGGGTTTAGAAGTCAGAGGACAACTTGTGGGATTCAGTTCTTTGTTTCCTCTGTGTGGGTCCCAGGGATCAAACCCAAGTGGTCAGATGTGGAGGCAAGAACCTTGACCAGCAGAGCCATCTTGCAGGTGGCAGAGGTCCAACCACGCTCCATGAGAAACCATTGCAATACAAGAGTATGGCACAGATTCCAGGGAAACTATTTTGTGGTAAGTCATCTTTATAGATTCCTACTAAATCAAATTTTTGAAATATTTATTTTAAAACCTCAAAACTCTAAATCAAACAAGAAAAAGATAAAAGATTACTACTGTACATCAGAAACATTGAGCAGGCACAGTGCTAGAAGCAGGATCTTTGTTGGTGGTGTTTACTTCTTTTTTTATAGAAAGCGTTAAAGAAAAACTGAATTTCCACCCAACCATGATGCACGTTCTTTATTCATGACACGAAGAGGAAATACATTGTCGGGTAATGGAAACACCTGCCTGAATCAGAGAAGTCACAGTTCAGGGTGTGGTGGGGCTCCTCTACCTGAGGCCTTGAGAAGCTTAGACTTGAGGTGGTCCTTCCTTACAGAGGAGCAGTTTAACCACTTCCAAAAAGAACTGCTGCTGCATTGCATTCTGGGCAGAGCCGTAAGGCAGCCTAGTCAAGACAGGATGATGATTCAGAGCCTTGATCTTGGGAGAAGCATTTGTTCTTAATTCTTGGGTTAATTCTCGGTTATCTAATATAATATACTGCCTCCTACAGAGTGTTCCCAAATGTCTCCTTCCCATTTCTTCAACTTTCAAAGGAAAACATATACACTGTGACCTCCTACCACCCTGCCCCATGTCAGTGTTACAAAAGCCATTAGTGATCATGAAGTATATTGAGGCTAAGAGGCCTTAGGCTGGGGAGGAAGCGGTGTGTTTATGCTTACTTTAAATGATACTTTAAATGCATTAATTCATGTGAGAGTGTGAATGTGTACTTTTTTAAGAAGTATAACATGCCTTCCACTGACTGCTAGATAGCAGCAGGGAGAAGACAACAACATGGGTCACTTGGTACCCAAGAGATAGTAGCTATATGACTACATGTCTGCTTGCTTTCCTCTGGCTGCAGTAGCTGCTACTGTCATCTGAAGCTTCCCTGATTCTCCCAGCTCAGCTCAGTCTTCAGATGTAATCAGAGAAGAGCTGTGAGGACCAACCTGTCTGTCCCACAGTGTCCACTTGAGATGAGCATACCCCAGCCTCCCATTTGTATTCCACACCAGAAGGGTCACCTTAACAGCCAAAAACTACAGGGGAAATTCTTCAGAAATAGGGATGCTCTGATCTCAGCAGTCTTCTCTTGGTAAACACTAATCCAGCTCATTCTCCAATGTTGCAATAGCATGATTCATTACAGACAATTTCATATGGCAAATAGATTTTTTAAGCTTTACCTATCATAACCTGCATTTGAATTTCAAAACTGTGAAATAATGGATAACGCCAACTGGAAATCCTGAACGTTTCAGAACTATTGTTTTGAAAGAAATTCCAATGGAAACTAAAAAGTGCATTGCGAAAATGTTCACAAAATGCTCATAGAAGAGTAGTAGTAACAAAATTATTGGGGATTGAGGTCCACCTCCATAATATATCTCAAATCTTTCTAGCAGGATTTAATTCTCAAAAATTCAGAAATTTGTCTGCCATAAAAAGATCTTGTCCGGCCACACTCTCCCCATGACGCTTCCCCTGTGCTTGCCAGACTCTGTGGCCACCCCACTTTCACAGGCACTGGATTATGAACATATAGAAAGGAACTACTTGAAGTCCTGACTCTCGTACATGTTATAGAGGCATTACCTATATACCCTAGATGCCAAGCATAAACACAAGATTAAATATGCTCAAAACCTGGGGAAATGGAAGTTCCATTTTATGTCCTCACCTCTGGTTTTAAAGGACACATGAGTACAAGTAAACTCATGAGGTCCGACTTTGCTGAGAGTGATAGGTTTCCTCTATCCCCACTGAGACTCTGACCCTTCAAGGCAAAGTGTTCGCGTTTGTCTGTTCTTTAATATGAGTCTTCTCTCCGCAGCTCCTCATTGGCTACACAAGCAGACGCAAATGTGCCACTCACCAGCAAGTGTCAAGTCCAAATGGCAGACCTGACCTTGCTTTTCTTGCATTAATCCATCTGTAAATTCTGGAATAGAGTCTGGCAAATAGTTGACACTGAATAAATCTTTATCTGGTCAGCTCATGAGTAACTTCTTTCCTTTTCCTCAAACACTACACACATTATTCCACTTGAACATAACTGATTTGATGAGCTCACCAAAACTCTTCCCTAGAATATATACTTCCAAAGGAAGAAGAAATGTGAGCAAGGTGAAACAAAGCCCCACCCTTAGCCTTTGCCCTTCAGTTGAGTTCTAAGCAAGGCAGAAACATTGACTCACCCAGGCAACAGGACACCTGATACCATCCCTTGCCAGGAATCAGAGAGTTTTTGGTGAGATCAGTATTATTCACAATGTCTTAATGATAAGTCTCTACAAACCATATCATTATCATTGAGTCTACAACTGGAACATAGCCTCTCAGACACACCAAGGGACTTCCCCTGGGAGAAAGCAATTCCTCATGTCTGTCTGGTATATTCATGACATAATTTCTTCACGGAAGACTTCACTTCCACAACTAATATTAAAATTTGATGTTATTTACCTAAATCTGGAACACATCCACAAGAACCTCCCATTTCTCAACCTACACCCCCCAAGTGTCTGTTGTCCATGATAATGAAATATATTGATACTCTTGAAGATGCAGTGCATGGACTTCTCAAAGGAAAATATATTACAGACTGGATCTTCAGATCAACCAATTTCTCTTCAGGCATAGAGTCCACGTGGTGGCAACTGTCATCAAGCAAACAGCGAAATCAGTGTTTTGAAGTCTTTGAGATGAATGTTGCAGGCAGACATCACAGATGCTCATTTGAATTCAGCTGACCTCCATCTAAAATGCTTGGCCTCTGTCAAACATCCCCAATCCTCCAAACATCATCATATGCTTTTTAGCTCACAAACATGATCCTAGATATTTACCTTGTGTTTAGACTAACATTTTATTTAATTTTTACGTATTTCCTAATTTGATGTGCATCCATGTAAGTGAGCCATGTGTGCAGTACATGTGAAGGCTAAAAGAGAAAGCCAAATTCTCTGGAACTGGAATTATAGGTGGTTATGAACCCTGGTCCTCTACAAGAGCAGCAAGTGCTCTTAACCACTGAGCCATCTCTCCAGTTCTAAGACAAGCATATGATATACAGTTGCAAAAATCTAAATAACAGAGTTGGTTTTATTCTATTGCACAGTTTGCTAAAAGTTCATCTTCTGGGTGGTGTGATACTTTATAGACAAGAGCAAGGGCAGAGGTTCAGATAGAGCAGAAACAGGTGAGTTTCAGCTGGAGTTGTAAATTTGAGTTGTTCCCCATGCCTCTGGGGAGTATGGAATGTTTCAGTCCTGGGTGTTAACTGAGAAAGCGAAAATAAAACAAAGCCAAAAATTTGCAACCTCCACCTACAGAATACTCCATCTCTAACTCAGGAGTTTCTTGGTCTTTTATTATCATCATTCCCAAAGGAATAAAGTCCTTTAATTACTTTAAGCAAAGTAAGTTTCCATTTGCCAGTTTCTGAACAATGGAGATGAAGTTAAGCCCATTTCCATTTCTTTGCTGCTAGGGAGACTCTTGGTTGCCCAGCATTTGTTAATAGAACTATTTGCTCAATGTACTGATAGCTAGAAGTTCCTTTGCTTGTTTGTTTTTCGAGATAGTGTCTCACTATGAAGCTTGGCTGATTTGCTCTACCATATCCCTTTCTATGCATGTGGCCTCAGAGCACAGCAGACATCTCCTAGGATAGGACACGCCCCTCTTAGAGAACAGCTTCGGAGTGAAAGGAGAATGTAGGTGGTAGAGGAGCATCAAGGATGCAGCAGAAGACATGCAGACAGCAATCATCACCCCAGCATCCTCTATAGAAATGCTCAAAGGAAGTTAGTTCTGCTAAGTGGGGATGGTGCAAGCCCAAAATGATCAGACCGATCTAGCTGCGGTTCATGACTTCCCAAAACAGTCCATTTTTAGGGAGTGGAGGAAGTGCTAAGTAAATGAAGTTCTTAGTAATTGTGCATTGTTCACCAGGGCACAGCCAAACTGAGGACTCCAAGTCCTCAAAACTGTCTGGGCCAGGCTGAAGAAGAGTGGCAGGCTCTCTTTGGGAATTCAAGCATGAGTATTTATGAATGGTTGATCAGTATGTGCAAAGATTAGCAAGTGGAGCTTTCTCCTCCCTGATATTTATAACCTGAGACTATTCACCTACAGAAATCTACCAAGACCAGCTAATACCACACACACACATACTATGGCATACTCAGCAAGCTGCTGAGGTTCCAGGTTGTGGTTTTAGTGGCAGTAGACCCCACCTGACTTTACTGCACATGGCTATATGTCTGTACTTACTTCTTTCCCTTGCTACCCCTACTCAGGGTTCTAGGACCCAAACCACTCGAGATGTAGGTGCACATTTTTTGCTCTGGATGTAAGAATCCCTACACATTTTCTTGTGACAGTCTCAGCCTTCCATAATTTCACCAACAATGAGGAGAAAGATTGTAGACTTTGACATTTAATCTGCACATGCTATCAGATATGGGAGCCTGTGCTTAAAAGCGTAGGGCTGACTGATTCCCAGGAACTCCCACGGCATTAAGCATTTATACTCAGTGTGAAATTCCCTAACTATCCTAGGAATAAAAGTGACATAAGAACAGGAATGTGGGAGAAAAGAAAGCACTGTCAGCAATGGTGCCGAGAAAACTGGGCGTCCACATGCAGAAGATTGAAATTACATCTGTATCTATCACCTTGCACAAAACCTGTCTCCAATTGGCTAAAAGACCTAGATGATAAAACCTGAAACTTCTGGAGACTACACAGGAATTGCCCTACATGATGCACAACTGTAGGAAAGGGCTTTCTGAATAAGACATCATCTGCCCAAAAATCTAGGCCAGAAATTAAGTAGGACTTCATAAAACTAAAAAACTTCTGTACAGCTGAAGAAACACCAGCCAGATGAAGAGGAAGCCCACAAAATTGGACAGAATATTTGCCAGCTACACATCTGACAGTGGCTTAATATTCAGAATATATAAATTTGATTCAGAATCAAGGTGGGATTTGAACAGAGAATTCTCAAAGGAAGAAGAAAATGGCTAAAGAAATATCTCAAAATGTCCATATATCTGTATATCTCTCTTTTTCTGACCACATGAGCCTTTAATTTGCTAAGCAATATGGCTAGGATTAAAGTCGTGGCTTTGATGACTGGATCCACCACATGCCTTAGCTTTCTGAGAGTCTATCTTCTTGGTGGAGGTACTGATGGGAGCCATGTTTATTACCACACTTGTATGGAGTTTCAAGTCCTTGCTACTACCAAGAATCATACTGTTGGTTATTCATCAACACCATTTAAATGTTTGGTTGTGGGATCTCTTTAAAGAACTGCAAGGTTATTGCAGCTAAAGCTAAGTCAGGAAGTTTCTCTTAAATGAGACACATTTGCCTCTAGCAAACAGAGCCCATCCCCCCAAAAATTGCAGCTACCAAGATGTTGTGTTAAATTTTGATTTTTTTGTGTCTAGACTTCCTTTCCAAGCTCTCTCAGGTTTTATGTGGATGTAGTTAGCCCACGTTGGCATGCCATTTTGTAGGCAGAGGCTGCTTGTTCATTCCCACAGCCATTCAGTCCCAAAGAACCACACAGAGGCCTACATTAATTATAAACTGATTGGCCTATTAGCTCAAGCTTTTTATTAACTAACTCTTACATCTTAAATTAACCCATAATTCTTGTCTGTGTTAGCTACATGGCTTGGTACCTTTTATCAGTAAGACATTCTCATCTTTCATAATCTGTCTCTGAGTGATGACTGCAGACTGAGCCTTTCCTCTTCCCACAATTCTCCTATTCTAGTTACCCCGCTTATACTTCCTGCCTGGCTACTGGCCAATCAGCATTTTATTAAACCAATACANTTAACCCATAATTCTTGTCTGTGTTAGCTACATGGCTTGGTACCTTTTATCAGTAAGACATTCTCATCTTTCATAATCTGTCTCTGAGTGATGACTGCAGACTGAGCCTTTCCTCTTCCCACAATTCTCCTATTCTAGTTACCCCGCTTATACTTCCTGCCTGGCTACTGGCCAATCAGCATTTTATTAAACCAATACAAGTGAAAAATCTTTACAGGGTACAAGACCATTGTCCCACAGCAACCCTTGACTAAGCTAATATGATCTCTAAGTACATTCTAAATATTTATCCTTATACCCACAGGTAAGTGTCATTCTTGGCTTTTATTAAGGAAAGTTCTCTTTGAACAGAGAAAATCACAGAAAACCTAGCAAATCAAAACATAAAGTTTGGAGCATGGTCCCAATTAATCCATTTACAACATAACTCCTGCACTTCAGGCTCAGGGAGCATTGTGGAAGAGGGGGGCAGAGAAATTGTAAAAGCCAGAGAAGCAGGAGTTTGCTGTGAAATTATGCTTCCTAGAAAAGTCTGAGAAACTACACCCATGAAGTCTCACCACTATAGCAGCCTAACAGTGACCTGAGCAAGGACTATACTAATATTTTGCTTATATGAAAGGGTGAAATCTCAGGAGACCTTGGCCCTGAACAAAGAACTACATACAGCAAAGGAATTCTAAGAGTGGGAGAAACAGTCTTCCTTGGGGAAGAGCATGCCAACTGGCTATCCATCAGACAAGTAACATTCCACAGACTGAACAGGGTATAGTGTGTATCTAGGATTATATATACATATACATATAGGCCGTGAACTTGAAAGATAGCAAAAGGGGTACATGAGAGGAGTTGGAAGGAGGAAAGGGAAAGAGAAAATAAAGTAATCATATTAATTTCAAATATATAGAGAGAAATGAAAAAAGAATAGTCAAAGAAGCTTGTGCCATTTGGAAGAAAAGAATTTTTTTAATTTTTTAATTAAATTTAGTTTTTTAAGTATTTTTGCTCAAAGGTTGTCTGAAACAAAGTATGTGGTCATAAATTCATTATCTACTTAGCATTCCCAGCCCAGAAGAGAAAGGGTAATGGAAGGAACTTCTTACAATAAAGGAGCAAGACACAGCTCACTCTCTGGAGTCAACAATCTTTTGGTTTGGGTTAAATACATTGAAGTAAGTCAATATTTGATCCAGTGGCTGATGTAAGCCCCACAGTCTCCTCTGTGGTTTGGGTAACTTTCTCCCAGGTCTTCTATAGTCTTCTCCAGTTTGAAAGCCACTCTCTTTGCCAACTCATTTCAGGTCTCAGCTTCCTTAAGCTTCAAACAAACATTATTTTAAAACATCAGCAAATGGGGAGATGCCATACCACATGCTCACCAATGTCCCATTCCTTGCTTCCTACAACACAGATCGTTGTGAACTATAGGCTATATTTGAAATTTCAAGATGTCAGTTGTTGCATTTCAATATAACTTTGAGTACTGCAATATAAGAAACCCACTAAAACTTAACAGTTATCAAGGCTATCACTCTCAATTTAAAGATGAACAGACGGGGAGGGTGAGTAGGGAAGCAGGAGGGAAATAGGAGGAGGGGAGGAAGTGGAAATTTTGAATGGTATTATTTATAAAGCAATAAAAATAGAAATATGAATAGACTAAAGTGTGATATACTCTATTATGAAGCCAAGGCTCCCTTTCTTGATAGTTAAGTAAGAAGCCAAGGTTTGGCCTTAGCAGGTACCTCTATGGCTGACCTTGTTATCACTCAACAAAATCTGTAATGTTTGAGTGTCTTAGAGTTATTAAATAAAAGGAAAACCAAATAAATGACAAGTAATTGAAATGTGGGGCTCAAATTTTGTTCTTGGAACAGAAAGATGTTAGAGAAATATGAATATATCCAAATAAAACCTGCAGTTTAGCTAAAATTAATGCATTTGTAAAACTATTGGTTTTGACATAGGTGCTATAGTTATATAAAATGTTAATATTTGGGGAAGCCAGGCCTCCTTTGTTTGTCAAAACTAATAAGAACTTCAGGAAAATTTTTTAAAAACTCAACAATTTTAGCATCACCAAAACTCATAAACATAAAGTAAAACAAAAACAAAATAAGTACTGTTTTTCACACTCATGGCTTCAATAAAATGCTGGCAATCACATTTGGATTAGTATCTGAGAAAACTATCTCCACCCATTGCTGGTGACAATTCACTTGGAGCAGTCTCTCTGAAAGATGGTTTGGCAAATGGACTAAAGGAATGTGCGAGACCCACAGGGTCCTCTGAGCATGATTCCAGGACATTTTATGCATATATGTTTAAAAGCCAAAGATGATCATGTCAACATTTTTCTAATAGTGTGAATAAAGGGTTGTAGGGCGCCGCAGCGCCTCCATGTTCTTGCTTACCGCCGCCAAGTGGCGACTAGCCTTCTCCTTGCCCCTGGGCGTCTCGTGCGTCATCCCGAGTGGCACGATGGGCGTCTTATGCGTCATTCGTCATCACGTATGGCACGATCCAGCCACAAATCATATGCCGACCCGTATGCTC
>LOJH01033490.1:0-16268 GCA_001685095.1 Ellobius talpinus | reverse complement strand
CAGGTAGGGACATCTGGGTGAACTTGAGTTTGAAACTGTCCACCTGAACCTGGTGAGCTCCCCAGCACTCCCCTGTGTTTTTTGTTTGGTTGCAGTAGAACACAGACTGGCAGGGACAGTGCAGGGAGTGGGGGAGAGTCACCCCTCAACCACTGTTAAAGGAAGTGAGAGGAGCCTTAGCACGCCCTGTGAGTATGCCTGTGAACCCCGCTTCTGTCCCTGTCCACCAATGACTGGCTCCTGCCTGCCTCAGAACCTCAAACACGAGCAGCAATTCCCAACGCCCACCACCACCAAAAAACAAAGCCAAATAAACAAAAACACAGGGACGTGTATGAGGAAGTGGGGGGAGCACCGGGTGTCCAGATCAGGGTGCAGCCCCGTAGCAGCACCCCAGTGTAGTAGCAGCACCCACTTCTCTCTGGCAGCAGAAGACAGGCTCCTGGCCGTGGAGAGCAGGACTGTTCTGAAGCTTTTGAGTGCACTCGCCTGTAATTGCAGCCAAACGAATACTAAATAAAAGATCTCCTTGAATCCACACTTGAATTCAAACACTTGGGGGTTTGAATAGATATAATCCCCATAGACTTGTGTTTGAATGCTTAGCCCATAGGAAGTGGCACTATTAGAAGGTAGGGCCCTGTTGGAGGAAGTATGTCACTGTGGGGGTGGCCTTTGAGGTCTCATATATGCCCAAGCCACACCCAATATAAGACAGTTTACTTCTGCTGCCTGTGGAACTCTCAATTCCTTCTACACACGTCTGAATGTATGCATACTTGCTCAGCAAGCACAAGACCCTGAGCCCATCCCCAGCACCTCACACACACATGCACACACACACACACACACACACACACACATGCCTGCATATACACACATGCATGCTCACACACTCAACTACTTCTCCATGTTTGCCTGCAGCCACCATGTCCCACCATGATGATAATAGACTAAACCTCTGAAACTGTAAGCCAGCCCCTGCTAAATGTTTTCCTTTATAAGAACTGCCATGGTCATGGTGTCTCTTCACAGCAACAGAAACTCTAAGACATACGCTATTTGTAATTTTTAAAGGTTATTCATAAACTTCAGCATTTTGACTCCCTAGCTGGCAAAGAACACCAGCATGTTTAGCATCAAAAGGCAGTCCTGCTGGGCATGTCAGGAATACTCCCCTGCATCTCTGCAGGCTCTATACCTGAGGAAGCCAGCCTCAGCACCACCAGAGATATGAGACTTTGTCCATGGGTGACAACCAGCTCAACAAATCAGGAAAAGAGCCTCGGGGCTGGAAAAATGACTCAGTGGTTAAGAAGACTGGCTGATATTCCAGAGGACTCTGGTTCAATCCCCAGCACCCACTTGGTGGTTCACAATCACCTATAACCCCAATTCCAGGGGATCCAATGCCCTTTGCTGACCTCTAAGGACACCACACAGGCACAGACATACACGAGCAAGCAAAACACTATACACATTTGACATCAAGATAAAATTTCCTTCATTATTTCCCCTGTTTAGGGCTTTCTACACTTTCTGAAGTCCTTGGTTCATTTTGTTTTGTTTTTGTTCTGCTTTGGCAGCGCCTGGGGTGGAGCCCAAAGCCTTGACCATGCTCAGTGCTCCCTACCACTGAGCCATATCAGCCTGCCAACTTTGTGTTTCTTCATTCTGATATTGTTCATCAAGGGTTTCGAATTATGAGGATTCCTTCATGTCATGAGACTCTCAAATACATTTACATCCTGAGGTTCTAAAGTTCTCAGCTGCCCTGAGAAACCCAAGATGCATGTTAGTGTTTGCAGGACTGAGGGTGCAGCTTGGATGCTGCAGCGCGGCCTCCAATGCACGTGACCCGGGTCTGATACCCAGCCCTAAAAAAAAAAANTTTTTTAATTATTACATTGATTGATTGATTGTGTGTATGCATGTGAACATGGGTGTACCATGCTCATCGTACATGGGAGCTCAGAGGACAGTTTGCAAGAATTGGGTCTCTCTCCTACCATGTGGTTCCCAGGGATTGGATTCAGGTCACCATGCTTAGTAACAAGTGCCTTTACCTGCTCAACCACTTTGCCAACTCTAAAGCAACATTTTTTAAAGAATGTGTATGGGTGTTTTGTGTGCATATATGTCTATGCACCATGTGGTGCCAACAGAGGACATCAGACCTCTTGGTAGTGGAATTACAGATGGTTGGGCTGCCATAGGGTTGTTGGGAATCCAACCTGGGTCCTCAGAGCAGGAAGTGCTCTTAACTAATAATGAACCATCTACCCAACCCCCTGAAATGTCATTTTTAAAAAATTAGTATTTGGGGCTAGAGAAACGCTCAGTCAAGTTGACAAAAGGTTCCATGCCCAGTACGAGGGGTGTATATGCAGCTCAGCAGTGGGGCGCACAGCCCTGGATTCCACACCCAGAACGAGGGGTGTACGCAGTTCAGCAGTGGGGCACACGGCCCTGGATTCCATGCCCAGCACCCAAACCAAAAACTAATCACAGAGTCTACCTTGAGTACTTTTTGTTATTGCTGTTGAAACAGGGTTTCTCTACACAGCCCTGGCTGTCCTAGAACTCACTTTATAGAACAGACTGTCCACAATCTCAGATCAATTCGCCAGCCTCTGCTCAGGGATTACAGCTGTGTGCTACCACCCACAGCTGGCCAATAAGGCATTTATACTGTTGAAAACAAATGAAGTTTGGGTTTTTATTTTAAGTCAATGGTTGTTTTATTTCTAATCCGAGGTTTGGAGAAAGGACCTAGGAGTTGCCACCTAGCTCGACATTCAGTGTAGACTACATGCTGACTTTTGGTTTCAGAGGTGAACAGTCTAATCCTTGATCATTCCAGAATGGGGTGAGAAATCTGCACTCATCGCCAACAGCTGGGATTAGAAGAACATGACCTCTCTAGAATGATGGGGGAAATAGGGACTCAAGGGCAGGCTGTGACTTGTCACCAATTTGCCATTAATGTGTGCTCAATGACTTCTCATAAAGAAATGACACCCAAGAAGGTCCTGTAAGATATAAACCCCCTTGGGAGTGTACATTCTCCAACAAAGACTGTGCTATTCAGTGGCTGACATTTCGGGTCCTACTCATGCATTAGCCTGAGATCAAGCATTGAAGTGCCATGGATATTTGCTCGGCCTTGAGGGGGAGGGTCAGTATGTGTGTGTGTGTGTGTGTGTGTGTGTGTGTGAAGGAGGGTAACAGGCAAGGTGGGAACATGACCTTTTGCCCTCCAAAGCTTGGGAAGCCCCAGTGAGCGCTCCAGCCCCTGGCAGTGCATGGGCACTGGGCGAAGGCTCCCCTGTGCATACAGAGCCGGGGTTAGAGGTTAATGAATGAGTTCGTGCCCCATACTCAGGATCCTGTTTTATACATGAAATCTTAAATGAGGTCAAAATAGGACTCACAATTTGTACCCAAACTCTCGCTTTCTGCAACAACGGTGTTCAGTGGTGGCTGCCCCTCCATAGGAAAAGAGAAAAGTGATGGTTTGGTGTCTGAGAACAGGACCACGCCAGGACTCAGTGTGTCTGAA
Organism: Ellobius talpinus; assembly: GCA_001685095.1. Lineage (NCBI taxonomy): Eukaryota > Metazoa > Chordata > Mammalia > Rodentia > Cricetidae > Ellobius > Ellobius talpinus. The sequence goes on along the minus strand of LOJH01033490.1, from coordinate 12,706 downwards.
GCGGGTCCGAGTGGCAAGCAGGTGGGGGAGGTCCCGGCCGTCTCTATTCTTCTCTAGTAATCCCGTCGAAAATAATTGCAGCCCCAAACCTCTGGCCTCCAGCACATTTTCCACTTGATTAGAGGCCTTTGTGGGGTAGGCAGAGGGGCCTGCAGACTTGGACATTATGCTGGGCCCTGCAATGTCCAGCTGGGACTTTTTCCATCAAAAGGGGATTTTAGTAAAACCATTATCAGGGGCTTAGAGGACAAAAGCTGCTGAGCCGCAAACGAGGGGCAGATTAGTGGAAGCAGCCTGCTTCGGGCCTGCAGAAGGGTGGGAAGGAGCCCTCAGCGGTGACTTGCACACAAGTGCCTCGATTTCCCGGCTAGTCCCTGGCAGGTGAGGAAGAGAGATGAGCCCCGCAGCTGGGGCTAGTGGACGGGGAAGTGGCGTCAGGGATGCTTGCTTGGCGTCTGCATACTGCATACAGTGTCCACCTCACTTGGGGTTCTCCACCCTGGCAGTCCACAGGGCACAAGGAGAAATCAAGAAAGGCCCGCGCTAGGTCCCTTTTTAGGGCAATGGGCACCTTTTGGAGGAGGCACGCGGGGGGAGCGAGGGGGGATGGGGCTGGAGCATAGAGGCAGGAAGAAAACATTCTGTCAGCCTGCAGTATTGAAACTATGGGATGTTTTCGGTGGTTGTCTGGGGAAAGTCGTCTAAAATACAAAGTTCTGTCATGTCGGGGCTCTCACCAGCGCCCTTCCTGCTCCACCTTCGTTCAGGAAGCGGAACAAGAAGCCTGAGCGACTACGGTAGGAGGGAGATTTCTGGCTGTGGGAGCCAACGGCCTCCTGGAGGGCCCACGAAAAGACTGGCACTGTCTACCTCTCTGGAAGCCCCTGGCTTCTCCCTGTCTGCATTAAAGCTGTGTTGACATTAACCGCTGAATGTAGGCCCTTGGAGTACCAGACATGGGGCTCTGGGCAGGATGTTCTAGGCCCGGAGTACTATCACATCAAGGTCTCAAGGCTCAATCCATATTAATGAGTATTTCTGCCTCAAGTGAAATTCACCTAAAAACTCTGTTTTTTAAAACCTACACTAGCGAACGCACACTCGGAGGTGAGAGGTGAGAGGAGATAAATAAATAAAAACCCTACCCTTGGCCCTGAGTGCAATTGTCTGAGGCTGCAGATAAGAGCTGCCTTCCCTCTGGGCGCCCAGGACCCATGAGGATTCTGTTCATCCAGCCTCTTCAGTCTGCCTGCTTCTGTGTGCGTTGTGTGGGGACGACTCCTCTCTCTTTTCTGCAGACGCCTTCTGTACTGGATGCTTCTTTCCGCATCTCTTGCTGTTCTCTGCAGTCACCGAGGCATATTTCAGCGATGGTTTCCACAAAGGGCCCCTGGGAGATTTTCTGACTTTCTACTGATTTTCTCGTGATTCTGGGAATAGGAACGTTCTTCATGGCCAAGCCCTGGGTGCTAAAGGTCTGTCTTGCTCATTCTCTAACAGAAACATGAACTCTGTATCTGTGAGTTAATATGCGAGGCTCACCAGCTCCCAGAGAAGTCTCCATTCCTTATCCACAACAACATCAGCTGCCCCAGACCCCTGCTCTGACTCCCTGACCTCAAAGTGTCAAGAGGACCAGGTCATCCTCTCCACCCTCAGCCTATGCATCACTGCAGCACGCATCACTGCAGCACGCATCACTGCAGCACGCATCACTGCAGCACGCTGTGGGATCTGGCCAAGGCGGCTCAACAGCTCTTCTGTTTGCTTTCATCCATCTTTTCTTCCTCTCTGTTCTGAATTTACACCATGCAAGAAACCTTTCTTCTTTATTAGGACTAATGGGGCCTTGTCCCACAGACGTCTTCACTTGGGCCGTGAATGTTCTGCCTTCCTTTCGATAATTAAAAAAAATTAAAACTACGATTTAAACTCCCGATTTGTTTCCTATTTTTCTCTCACAGTACTAGGATAGATAGATTCCATCTTCGTGTGTGACTGTAAAGTTTCTCCCCATTTGTCAGGCTTCGTGAGCACAACTCCTGACAGTTTGTGAGGATGGCACACACAGTCTTGAGGAATCAGAAGTTGATATCCCCACCCCCACCCCACCCCCAGGGCCACCAAAAGCAGAGCTGTTGGAACTGAGGGGCCTGCATCAAACAGTCACGCTCCAAAGACAAAGTGCCAGGCAACAGCTCCTGGGAGTCACCTCACTGGTATTTTCAGATCCAGTCTTGGGCTGGTATTGCCGCCAAGCCTAACAACCTGAGTTCAGTGCCAGGACCACCTCCCGTTGTCTTCTGACCACGTGCACACATACATGCCTACATATACCAAAGGAAGAAAAGAGTAAATTTTTTTAAAAAGCTAGTCTCAGTTTTTGGAGGAAATGATGTTCCAGTTGTCAACTCTCTTAACTCATGGGAAAATTCTTCAGAGTGGGGAGGTATCAAGAGAAAGGATTTGCAGACTGGAGGCCACCAACTCATAGACAATGCTGCCACCTACTGACAAGATGCCGAAATTGCAATCTTAGTAGATACAGTTCTCTAGTTTTTGTCTTAACCAGAGAACAAACTGTGCCAGCCACACTTTTACTGCTCTATAGTGAGTCCAAAACAATTTTAATAAAGTAAATAACAGATGAAAACACATTTGCCTATTTTCTACCTCTGAAACTGTTTGGACACAGTTCATGACTTCCTAACAGTGGGATAAATCCTGTGTTCATGTCCCTGTTTTATAGGAAAATGAAGAGTGTCATACAGAACAGGACATAAACACAGGATGTTTTCTATCCCTCTCTTTTTGTCTTTGTGCTGAGATAGGGTCTTATTTAGCCCAGGCTTGCCTTGAACTCCACGTGTAGCCGCGGACGACCTTGAACTAGCTCCTCCTTCCTCCATCTCCTGAATGCTGGGGTTATAGGCATGCACACCATGGGTTTTGTGCTGTGCTAAGCAAGCACTCTGTTAGTAATATGCCCCCACCTTTCAGTGATGTTCTTATTGTCTGTCTTGTAATAAAGTGTGTCTTTATTTATAGACAAGCAACAATGAAGCAGTTTGCTGCTGCTTCACGGTATTATTGGCAACACATTTCTCATCTTAGTGGTAATACATTTCCGTAATTCCTTTTGACTCTGAACAACCAGGCAATTCGGAGTAAGGAAAAGATGGGCTATCTGCCCTCCTAGGGGGAAACTGGTTCTGGCTATGGCCATCTGACACAGTGGCAGGATATGTGTCAGGTGCACAGACTTCAGCATAGTCCAGGCTCTGGAAGCTTGATTGACAGCCCTCTCTGTTCCCTGAGGTGGCCAGCTGAGCGCCTAATGGAGTACAGAGGTGACACAACCTGATTCTGACAGATTCCTCCGCTGGCTGAACTGTGTGCATGTGAGATGAAGTAGGAAGCTACACTTGCCGTTTTCATACCTGCCTAAGCCATACTACTGCCATCCCTGTTTGAGGTCAGGCAGTCCGAAGCGATGAAACTATGGTTTCAAATCCTGAAGGTCAAAATGGAAGGCCCTGTCTAGTTGTCTTTCAGGTGAGAATGCAAGAATTATTTGTCGTCTTGTTTGTTTGTTTGAAGACAGGGTCTCAAACAGCTATATAGCTATAGCTGATCTGATACCTACTATGGAAACCAGGCTGACCTCGAACTCACAGAGATCCACCTGCCTCTGCCAGTGCTGGGATTAAAGGTGTGCGCCACCACTGCCTGCCCAAAGAAATATTTGTCTTAATGGGTAAACTATTGCAGTTTCTCCCTTTATCTATCTGTTCAGTTCTAGGCTCTCTGACTTCCTTCCAGAGTCTAAGAAATATCAGGACTGAGGTGGNGGGGGGGTGCTTGTTGCTTGTTTGTTTTCTCCTCTATAAAGACCACTTCTCAGAAAGCCTTGTCCTGCACTGGAAAGTGGGAGCTGATGTGTACATAAACAGAGGAAGTTTGGGGAGAGAGTTCCTCGGGAGATACATTATCACCGACCTTTGCATTGTATTTTGTGCCTTTTTCAAATGAGGAAAACACTGTTTCCCAAGACAATGCTGAATAACCCAATACTGCTTATGGAATAGTAACTGCATCTTGAAGAACTATCTCCCTGCCATCTAATTCCAGCATCCTGGGTCCATGATATGAGTGACCATTGTAGACAGAGTCCAGCATCCTCAATCCATGAAAATGGGTGGCCATTATAGACAGAGTCCAGCATCCTGGGTCCATGATATGGGTGCCATTATAGACATATATCGATTCCAGCATCCTGGGTCCATGATATGGGTGGCCATTATAGACAGAGTCCAGCATCCTGGGTCCATGGTATGAGTGGCCATTATAGACAGGTAGTGTGGCATGACTGACTGGTCCTTCCAGAGAGTGGATTATGTACAGGAAGCCTAAGAAGTGCCTAGTGTTAGCTAGATGGGGTGTGCACACTTGTAATCCCACTACTTGGAGTTCAAAAGCAGCTGTGGCTATAGAATGAGTCTGAGGACGGCCTGGGCTGCATAAGGCCCCATTTTTGTTTGTTTGAGACAAGGTTTCTCTCTGTAACTGTCCCGGCTGTCCTGGAACTTATTCTGTAGACCAGGCGGGCCTTGAACTCACAGAGATCCTCTTGCCTCTGCCTCCCGAGTACTGGGATTAAAGGTGTGTGCCACCATCACCCAGCTGTGTTTAATACTAACAAATGAGACCCCTTTACTCTTGTGTACCCTAGAGAGGTGTAAGGAAAACATTTGTGCGTCTCTTCACCCTTGAACAGGAATAGTTCCCGCAGCTGGACCTTACGCAGGTGTGCATAGCATGTCAAATGTCAACATTCTTAGCTCTGAGGCTGTTGAAATGCAGCTTCGGCATTTGGACTCCACATGACTTGGAACTCTGGGACCTGGCGGGTCCCTGCGGACAGTGGGAAGCACACTCACCTCCACTGGCTTCTTCAGCACCTTGTAGGCTACTTAGCAACCTGGACTCTTCTTTGCTTCAGGAAGAACCTTGAACACAGTGCTCATAAAGCATACCTAAGTTTGCACACTGTAATTCATATCAAACAGCAATGACAACTTTGGGCATTCTGAGGCTGGTAGTGTTTCCACTCCCAAGATGCTCCAGGGCAGAACCTTTCTGAGGGGTCCTGTGGTTTCAGAAGTACCTCCACACATTGGCCACCAAGTCTGTGCCAGTTTCCAACATCTTATTGACTTTATCAGACTTCATCTTCAGCATGTAAAACCTATGCACCCTGTTTGCCTGCTGCTGGCCAAGCTCTCCAGCATGCCATCCCAGGACACCTGCTATCATCTCACTGAGCTGCTGTGCCCCTCCTGCCACCACAGACCAGCTCTCTTCTTAGTTGGGCTGTACCCGTTTCCGGCGTCACAGATACAAGCTCTTAGAAGTTGTTTTCTCATTCAGTGAGTGCTGGAAGTGGAACTCAGGGCCTCAGGCACGCTAGGCATGTGCTCTGTCACTGAGCTACGCCCTTGGTCCCCTTCAGAGTTTTTGTTTTTTTAGAAGGACATGTGGTACTTGTTCCTTAAACAATTAAAAGTAGATAATAAGAACTTATACCCACACAGGGCATGGTGGTTCATGTTATAATCCAGGAAGGTTTGAGGCTGGCCTGGGCCACAGAGTGAATTCCAGGTCAGTCTGAGCTATAGAGTGAGACCCTATAGGAAAAAGGAAAGTGTTCTTTCCTTGTTTGGAGAAAGCGAGTACACTCTTGGGGCTAACTCACAGCAGCTAGGACCCTGGGAAGTGCACTGGTGTGTGGGCACCAGAGTCGAGTGGCCCCCTCAGATGCAGAATTACTGAGGCAGGTCACTTCCCCGGCACCCGAGCACCTTCACAGAGTACCACATGTGCAGCATTGCTACAGGCAGCCCCATCAAGGCAAGACCCAAGCAATCCCTGGGAAAGAGGAAGAGACTGAAACTGATGGCATGGATATTTCCAGCGCATCTCAGTGACCCAGAAAGATTTTTGCATCCAAGAGGCTGAGACCATCTCGAGTCAGCTGTGTTTGCCTTTCACCAGTTTAAATCCAGATTTCTTACTTACTTTGTGACAACATTTGCTTTAAAAAAATACACTTAGTGCTGGAAGAAGTACACTGACAAAAATGACTGCTGTGGCCCTGCTTAGGTTTGAATGCAGCCGACTTCCAACTTTCATCTTTCCCGCTAGTTATCAGAAACCGCACACTTTCACCAGGGTTGGGAATGGCACGAAATGTAGGTCTTTCCCTCGACTAAACGGATAGGGTTAGGTTTGTAAAGGGTGATGTTGATGAAGGGAAGAGAGAGGGTCCCGGCATGGCTTCTCTAGCTCCTCCCTGGCTCTGGCGGAGCTGAGCCAGGATCAGCAGCTAGGCCTTTTCCTTTCAGAACTGGGAAGGCAGCTGCCAGCTGCATACGGTCTTGGTTGTGTTCCACAGACCTCCTCTGTTGATGAAAAGGCTCTTGTTCCCTGAGAACTCAGTGGCCCCTAAGGGCTACAACTTCCTCCTTTGCCTTTGAAAACCTGAGTTCAAGGCTAGGCTTGGTGGTTTATGTCTGTAATCTCAACACTAGGGAGGCCGGGGCAGGAGGGTAGCCTTTCAAGTTCAACGCTTGACATTTTGAGTTCCAGGCTAGCCAGGGCTACATTATCAGACCTTGCCTTAAAACACACACACAAAAAGAGGGGCTGGAGAGATGGCTCAGCAGTTAAGAGCACTGGCTGCTCTTCCAGAGGACCCAGGTTCAATTCCCAGCACCTACATGGCAGCTCACAACAGTCTGTAACTCCAGTACCAAGGACTCCAACACCCTCACACAGAAAAAGAAATCTTAAAATACATAAATACATAACACAAAAAAAGAAACTCCAAGTTCAGATGTTCTCCTTGAAGGATGTCCCTCAAGATCAACACCCTTCCAGGGAAGCCCCAGGGTCTGGAAGACAGACTATATGCCCTTACTTCTTTTGGGGGGTTAGGGTGAGGTGGGATAGGTTATCACATAGCCCAGGCTGGCTTCTAACTCAGTAAATAGCCAAGGATGGCCTTTCTTCTGAGTACCACATCTGGTTTATGTGGTGTTGGGGAACGGAGGGCTTTGGGCATGCCAGGCAAGTACTTTTCCAACTGAACGGCATCCCAGCTCCCACAGCCTTAACTTTAAAGAGAAAACTACAATGAAAGGAACATTTACTTTTTTAGATGTTTATTAGATTCAAATTTAAAAAACAAAAAACCTGTTTTCTTTTTAAGGGTCCTGGTGCCAGGTTTCAATTTTAGTAAGTGTGAAGTGGGCAGCATTCTTGGAAGGACCTCTCTCAGAGTTAAGTCCAGGGGACTTCCGCTCCTGCCAGCAATGCCTGAGGGATTCAGCAAGAGGGAGAATTTTGCACCACCCTCTAGCATGTAGCCAGAGGCCCATTGTAGCCCCGTGCCACTGTAGAGGCTGAGCCCCATTTAAAGTTGCAGTTATAGACACTAACTATATGGAGAAGGCTGCCCTTGAGGAGACACCTAAAGAAGCTGGACTGAAGTTTATAACCGATTCATCCCCACCTACTCCCCCAGGGGCTTTTTTCTCTCTCTTGTTACCCTGGCTCTGTAACTCAGACTGACTTGGAATTCACTCCTGGCCTTGAACTTAAAGTAATCCTCCTGCCTCAGCCTCTTAGGGTTTACAGGCATGGGCTACCATGCCTTTTCATTCCTTCAGTTTTAGCAAATCCTTGAACCTTTTTTCTGAAAAGTGACCCAAAGTACCATTTAGCTTTCTTGCCACCCACAAATGTACAGGAACTCACTCTCTACTGTTCCTGTGTGTACTGTTCCTGTGTGTACTGTTCCTGTATGTACAGGAACTCACTCTCTACTGTTCCTGTGTGTACTGTTCCTGTGTGTACTGTTCCTGTATGTACAGGAACTCACTCTCTATTGTTCCTGTGTGTACTGTTCCTGTATATACTATTCCTGTATGTACAGGAACTCACTCTCTACTGTTCCTGTGTGTACAGGAACTCACTCATTCTCTCTACTGTTCCTGGTTGGTTGGTTTTTGGTTTTTCCAGTACTGGGGAGTTTGTAGACAGGTGCTTTACCACTGAGCTACCCCTCTCCAGCCTTAACCAGTTCAACCCATCCTGTACGCTTCCTCTTTGAAGCAGTACCTACAGCCCAGGCTTATCCACAGAGTACACCCAGCTCCCATGTGCTCGAGGGTCATCTCACAGGAAACCAAGGTTGAACCAGACACTAGATCTTCCTTAGAAGGGGGCTAGTTCAAATCGTGGTTCCCTCCGGGTTAGGCAATGTAAGGCGGTCTATGTCCCACCTGAAAAACAGGGAGATGTTTCAGCAGGTTTCTTGAAGGATTAGAACTTAACAGTACCACGTGAAGGCCATAAGGATTCCCAACATGTATTTCTTTTTTTCCATTCAAAAAGGGTGAGATGTGAGCATTCAGTCCCTTCTTTCCAGAGAAGCGCCAGATGCTTGCCTACATCAGGCCAGGGACACCAGACCCATGACCTTAACTGTCAAACACTAATTTACCAACCTTGAAATATTTATTATTATTTTAAACTTATATGTGTGTGCCCATGCCCTTGAGTGTTGGTGCCCAGAGGCCAGAGGTATTAGATCCCCCTGGAGATGGAGTTACAGGAGGCTGTGTGCCACCGCGAATGGACGCTGCAATACTATGTGCTCTTAAGCACTGAGCCATCTCTCCAGCCCCTCAAACTTCCAAAAGAAACAGAAAATGTCCCAAAGTTTTGGTAGTGGAATTACTTTGCATGTTAGATGAGAATGTTAGTACGGTGTGAGTTAGGAGTGTTCCAGTTCTCAGGCCAGGAGACTATGGCTGTGAAACCCTGGGAGCCGGGTCAGACTCCTAGAAAGCAGGTCTAATTCAGACTACTCGCTAGGGGTCATACTTTTGGCTGTTGTTTTGCCTTTAGGCAATAGCATTTAATAGAAATCTCCCCCCTCCCTAAAGAAAGGGAAGACAGATCTAGTGTCAGACTCACTTAGAGCCCCTTATGGTGACTCCAGGAAGGAACAATGCAGCTTTAGTGCTATTTTCAACCTGGGTTCTAGCCGTCTGGAAGGATGGGCTGATCTAGGAAAGCCGAGAAAATGACCTCAGGAACAAAGTCCACCTATCTAAAGCCAGGGCTGGGACCCACAGAACTGTGTGAGCACTCACAGGTCTCTGCCCACACGCGCGGCCAAGGGAGGGAAACCTGCTAAAATTGTTGGTATTCATTTATCCACCCTGAATGCACCCTCACCAGTGGCTGAATGCTCAGCCTGGGCACTACAAAGGCTTAAAATGCAAATGGGCCAGAACTTCTGGCCCGGCTCCCTACCCCCCAGGAAAGTGCTTGCAAGCAGTCAGGCCTGGAGGGGAATGTTAAAGAGGAACAATGCTGCCCCCTGGCCGCTGGACCTGCACGCACAAATCAGCACGCATGACTAGGCCAGCCATGACTAGGCCGGCCGGCTCAGATAGCTTTCCACTTACCCTGAACAATGGCTGGGCTCCCTCCATCTCTTACACTGTGCTCTCAGGGTGGGACACCCATAGGACTTGCCCAGAGCCCATGACCCGGTTCTTCAGGATTACCCCTTGAGCTCACTTCCACCATCACCCCCACAAAAAGAAACTGGCCGCTCTGGGAAACTGACTCTTCCAAGTCTGGTTTCTTTCTTTCTCTCTCTTTCTCTTCTTTCTCTCTCTCTTTAAAAATAGTTTCATTCTGTTCATTTTTCAGTTTCCATGTTGACAATTTAAAACCAGAAATTATAGAAATCTCCAGTCTAGTCACATTTCTAGAAACAGCACATTTGGATGTCAGTGGTAAACCTTACACAGAAGAAATTCTCAACCACGAACTTATTCCACACAAACAAACTGAACTCTACGCCCTACTTCCGTTTAGGGTGTACACAACGCCTCCCACTTTAGCATATACCCAACACACAATGCCTTAAAAATAATTCACAATACAAGAGGGGATTTTGTGCTTTTTTTTCAAAACATACTTCATATTTCCTCTTTTATTATATAAATATCAGTTTAACCTTTTACTGTAAGAATATAAACGTTTTAAGAGGATCTTTGTTATCATTTATACAAATTCACAAACAGTACAATTAATTGATAAAGGTCTCTGGGTTTCTCCATGGTCTCATGTTGCTGTGGAGGACTCTAAAAAAATAAACAAAATATCCAACAAAAATATACATCCTACTCAAAAGCGATTTTTTTAAGCCACAGCCCCAACCCCCCACCAAAATAAAGCCATCTATTCCTCCATTTAGAACAAAAGCTTTTCAGCCCCACAAGCTCCCATTTTATAAACAGAACACAGATAGACATGAAGTTCAGTCTCCTCCCTTCACAGTACAGCCCCAGGCTCTCTGCAGGCCAACGCTGAGCTCTCCCGACAGGAAGCCTCACTAGGTAACCTTTTTGTGGGAAAACTTGGAAGAGGGTGGGGTGGGGCATAATTTGCATATATAATACTCCTCTTCCAGACTCTGTCTGCATCTCAAGCAACAAAAAGGCAGTTCTCTCATTTCTTCCGTACATTTGTGCTATAAATTAAATCAAGATTTAGAAACATGGTTGGGTCTTCAAAGCCCAATAGACAAGGGGAAAAAGAAAGGTCACAGCCAGGATGCGGAAGTGGGGACACACTGGGTAGATGGAGGGTGGCAAGAAGCCAAAACAAAAAAGACATACAAACCCAGTGGGCATCTTTCCAGTCTAGGCACAAAAATGTTTCAGTCTCAAAATATCTCTCTTGTAGAATTCCAGGGTTTAAGAGAAAAAAAACTAAAACGAGGTAGCCAGACATATATATATATAACTTTTATATATATATATAATATATAGAATATACTCAGCAGAAAAAAAGGGGGGAGGACAATGATTTCAGATTTTTTGAAAACTAAGAGGAAAGCAGATAAAAATGAGTGAGTCGCCGAGTGCCGAAGGAGCGGTGATGAGAAGAGACTGGCTTACAGAGGGGATGAAAAGAACGGTGGAGCAGCGCTCGCTTTCTACGTATTTCCAAATAAAAACCAGATCACAGTATCCAAATGAAGTGTAAGTGAAGGCAGACATCTTTCCTCAACTCCTCGGGGCTGAACCGCCTAGTCCCTCCCCGCCCCCACCCCATTTCCAAATGCAGTGCCCGGAGATACGGTTGGCGGTGGCTGAATCAGTCTCCATACCCTGCAGAAGAGTGGGCAGAGAAGCAGCAGCGTCCATCTCTCCACCCACTGGGAGAGGAGAAGACAGTGGGCAGAGGGAGCAGAAGAACCCCAGATGCAGTGGGGAGGGGCGCCCTAGGAGAAAAGAGCCCAGGCTTTGCGTCGTGGCCCCATCGCGACCACGGCCACGAACGTGTAAGTGCGCGCGTGAGTGTGCGGGAACAGTGGAGGTCGTGGGGTGAGCAGGGCGGGGCAGGGGAATGGAACTGCCGCCCTCACCTGACCTTCTCACTGTCCGTCATCTGCCAGAGTCCCAGGTTAAGTACCTTGAGGCAGGGCAGCTGCGTGATGCGCTCCAGGCCGCGCTTGGTGATCCTGGTGCAGCCGTACAGGTCTATGCCCGTGAGCTGGCTCAGGTGCTCAGCGATCAGCTCCAGGCCCTTGTCTGTGATGCGCACACACTGCCCAATGTTCAGCGTGCGCAGCCCGTGCATCTGCCGCACCATGCGGTTGATGCCATCGTCACTGATATGGCAAGAGCAAAGGGAGAGGGACTTGAGGCCGTCCAGTCCCTGGGCTATGTAAGCAAGACTCTGGTCTCCCACCTTGTCACAGAAAGACACATCCAGACCGGAGAGGCGCAGGCTGCCCATGGCCAGATGCATGATGCCCGTGTCGCTGATGTTGTCGCAGGAGCGCAGGTTGAGGCTGCGCAGGCTGCCCATGTGCGACAGGTGCAGAAGGCCCGCGTCCGAGATGCCGCCGCAGAAGCTGAGGTTGAGGAGCCTGAGGCCCGTGAGCCCTCGCGAGATGTGCTTCAGGGAGAGATCCGTGAGTTTCTGGCAGTCCTGCAAGGTGAGCTGCTCCAGGCCCAGGCAGCCCTCGGCAGCGCTCCGCGTCATGCCGGCCAGGTGCCCGATGCCCACGTCCGAGAGGTGGCGGCAGCTGCGGAGGTTAAGGCTCTTGAGGCGCTGCAGCCCCCAGGCGATGAGCAGAAGGCCGGTGTTGGTGATGTTGCTGCAGCCCCCCAGCTCCAGCACCTCCAGGCCCTTGAGGTACTGGGCGATGCGGCCCAGGCTGCTGTCGGTGATCTGCTTGCAGAGGCTCAAGTTGAGAGCGCGCAGCGAGCCGATCTCCTGCACGAACGCGTGGCCCAGGCCGTTGTCGGTGAGGTTGTAGCAGCCGCTGAGGTTGAGGCTCTCGATGTTCGCCATGCCCTGGATCACGTAGCTGAGGCTGCGGCGGAGGCTGAGGATCTGCACGCGGCGGATGCCCCGGGCCTGCAGGCTGGGGAACAGCGACGGGTTCGCCCGGCGCAGGTGCAGCTTGGCCTCCACGCCCCGCCACACCGACTTGTGGTAAGCGGCGTCCCGCCAGGCCGTGCACACCTGCGCCGCGCGACCCTTGTCTCGGACGTCCAGGTAGCCGAAGATCATGGCCAGCAGCTCCGGGAACAGGCACGAGATGTGG
>LOJH01033489.1:0-13898 GCA_001685095.1 Ellobius talpinus | reverse complement strand
AACTAGCTCTTGTAAACCAGGCTGGCCTTGAACTCACAGAGATCCGCTTGCCTCAGGAACCACAAATAGAATCCACATGAACAATACCCACATTCCTCTTTCCAAGGTATCAGTGCCTTTCCAACCTCTATGTTTATTGCCATGTGCCATGTCTGTATTTATATTTCACTTGTATTTAATAAAATAAGCTGGCTTAAAAAGATCACAGAGTAAATAGCCGCACCAGTCAGCCATACAGACCAGGCATTGGTGGCACACACCTTTAATCCCAGTAGTCAAACTAGTTAGCCATAGAGGCCTGGTAGTGATGATATATGCATTTAATCCCAGCACTAGAGAGGAATATAAAACAGGAGGAGACAGGTCTCAGCTCAGTCTCATTCTGAGCATTGGTGGAGTAAGGATTGTCATTTCAGTCTGAGGTAGAGGTAAGAGCCAGTGGCTGGCTGCTTTGCTTTTCTAATCTTCATGTTGAACCCCAATATCTGTCTCTGGGTTTTTATTGTTCATGTTACGCATACCATTCTAGAGTCCCTGCCCAGAGATGTACATTACTTGAGGTCTTCACCTTTGTTCACTGAAGGCTAAGCTGTCAGAATCTCTGAAACATAACAACCACAAAGCCTAACTGAAGCTCTGCATAGTTCCACTCCATGCAATGAAGTTTTGAAGGATTTAAAAATTATTAATGAATTTATGTAACTGTGATTCATGATAACTTTGATGACGTACTGTGAGTCAGCTTATGCTTGTCTTTCTTGAAGGAAGATTTGATTCATTTTGAATCCTATGATCATAACACCAGTTTTATTAGGAACTTACTGATAAGTGAACTAAGGCATTGAAAGCATTTCTGCATTTCCCATGTGATGCATAGTTACTAGAGGAGTAATAAGGAAGGCAAACCGAAGTCTTGCTCTAAGTCTTACCTGTGTCTGTAATCACTGTAACCTATTTTTCCATGGATACTCATTTGAAGTCTTACACTGCAGGGCAATGCGTGTCAGCATTTGCAAATCAGATAGGAGTATGACTCCCAAATCCAGCTCTACCACCTTCTGCATAGTGATTGCATCTCCAATGAGACTATTACATCACTTCAAGAAAATATAATGACGATGACTCACAAGGAATAAGTAAAGTTCCAAACCATAGGAATGTTATCTGAACCTGGGGATTTAGTGCAGTTGGGATATTGCTAAAGTATCCATAAGCCTGGGTTTTATCTGGAGCATGACATAAATCTATAACCCATGCATAAGGGTACACATCTGTAATCTCAGAATTTGTGAGATGGAAGCCAGACAGACAATCAGGAGTTCAAGGATGTCAATAGATGCATAAGCAAGTATGAGGACAATTTAAAACTTTAGACTCTCTTTAGTCCTCTTACCACATGTGACTACTCTGAATGGGAGTTCTGTATAGTATAAATCGAATATTTATACATATTGACAGGACATAAAACAGGCTTGACTACATGCATGTTTTTGCACATGTTTACATGTGCAATCTGTACATTTGCACCCATGGTATAAATCAAAAGTTTGTAAAAATGCCAAAATCCAGGAGATAGGGCTCAGTGGGTACAGACCCTAGTCATTAAGCCTGTTGTCTTGAGTTTGATCCCCTTGACTTACATGGAGAATGGAGAAAAGTTACTCTCACATGCTATCATGCAGTCCAGGTGAGTACCTTGACATGTGTGCCCACACACATTAACAACACATCAAACTCACCAAAATCTCAGACATCAGACATTGTTGTGATGTAGCTCTGAGTATAGGGTTCCATATCTAACATGTGTTTTAATTAAATTCATTAATCTTTCCATGAAAGCCAATAGAGCAGGACAGGAGGGATTTGTCAAACTGAGAAATAAATGACCCCTTTTGTTCTTATAAACTCACCCATGTAAGGGTTAATGTTGCAGTACTTTTAATAAACATGAAGAAATTGTAATTTCTCCTTCTCTGCTTTTCTTCTTACTTTCACTTTCCCTTCAGGACATTGTTAGGACTTTAATCTTCTTTTATCATCCTTTGGATTCTGCTACAGGTATACCAGAACATCTCGATTATTTCCTGTTCCAGATTACATGAAACAAAGCTTGTTGTGGGCATAACAGAGATGCTTCTAAAATTTTCTTATTTCTCTAGTGTCTTTTGTCTAGACACCACGGGTGAAATGTTCCTCAGCCTGAGTTGTGATCTGTTCACATGACTGAGTTGTAAGCACTGGAGTATGAGTGGAGGTGATTTTCAGCTTTTCCAGGCTCTAATTTTACTTCCTATTTGTTTCGACTTTCCTAGCATTTCAGAAACTAAGCAAACAGAATCAGTGAATACTTGGTAAGATATTCTCTATCTACAGCTTATGGTGAAACCACAGCCTGAACAAACTTAATGTCAAGATGGCTTCCTTGAATATTGACTAGTGAAGAAAATGTTTTTGCTTTTGGGGGAATTTATTTTAAATTTTATTATAAAAACATTACAAAAAGAAGAAATTATACCCTCAAGTGTGGGAAGATTGATCTATTCATTAATTTAGGAAAGCAGATTAGCGAATTTGTGTAAATTAGCTAACAAAATGTATCTCCTTTAACTCTCTTAACTTTCTTCAGCATACCCTTGTTTACACTTTCCGGAACAACTCACATCATGCATCCCTTGTAGAGATAAGCCAGGGTCTGCAGGAATCTTTCTAGCAACTGCACTAATTGCCACATCCATCTCTGCTGTGTGTTCTCCCAGATGAAACAGGATCTCATCTTCTATGACCTACCTGATTTCCACTTTTCAAATATTGGTTCCACACATTTCTCCTTGCAAATAATCGTAGACTATCAAAACCAATGTGACCATATCATCAGATACTCCTACTAGCTCTGTTAAATCAACTATAAATTACCAGTCATAAAGACATTGTGAGCACCACAAAATTAGTAAGACCAATAACTCATGTAAATAAGTTTACCATTCAGGGGCTCAAATAAGAAGTGAAGACAAGGCAAAGAATGGAACAATGTAGATACACATTATTTGAATGACAGCACAGGAGACATTCCCTGAACCTAATCAAGGAAGCCCATTCAACATGACAGTCACTTTGTCTCAGAAGCTGAGTAAGTACTGGCCTGGGAGCTTGGAAGTGGGACAAAAGTCCCAGGTTGAAAAAGAATTAAGCATAAAGGCCTGGTGATGACACTGCATCAGAAAGAACAGAATCCAAAGAGGACAGAGAGTTGATAGAAAACATGTAGAAAGCAGTCAGGGCCTAGGAATGGCTGGGATTATGTCAAACTCCGAGGATCTGAGTGTTGTAGGGGCCTCTTGTTCAATTCCTAGGCACACAGACCCCTGAAATAACCACACAGAAACTGGATTAATTAAATCACTGCTTGGCCTATTAGCCCTAGCTTCTTATTGGGTAGCTCCTATATGTTAACTTAACCCATTTCTATTAATCTGTGTATCACCATGCGGCTGTGGCTTACTGGCAAGTTTCTAGCATGTCTGTTCCCGGTGGCAGCTACATGGCATCTCCCTGACTCTGTCTCCTTTCTCCCAACATTCAGTTTAGTTTTCCCCATCTACCTCTGTTCTCTTCTATACAGGCCCAAGAGAGTTTCTTTATTAACCAATGGCCAATGGTATTCACAGCATACAGAGGGGACTCCCACATCATATGAGAGTAACTAAAGCCTGATTTTCTGTCTTTTATGACTTTATTCATAATATGTATATACATATTTGTATATATATTTATATTTAGTTACATGCACATATATTCTTATATATGTATATATATGAATCAATTATTGAATATGGAAATAAATCATTTGATGTCTTTCTAGAGCAAGTATTTGGTTATAATCATTTTATATTTTACTTTTTTGAAATTGCTTTATGGATTCAGAGAAAGTATGAGTGATAGAAAGATGGAATTAGGAAATATGTCAGGAAACATGGGATATGTTCTTAATGAAAGACGGGGACTCATGAGATGGAGGAATGAAGGCATTCTAGGCAAATGTAGTGTAATAGGATTGTCAGGGCCCAACACAGTGTGTATCTGCTGTTACCCACTTACTGAGACAGTGCTCATTGAAGAAAGCATGCATGAGAGAGCACTAGCCAGACAGGTTGATGGTAGCCAGCATAAAAAAGGTTAGTAAATCATTCAGAATTAATCCTTTAGCTCATATAAATCATAAAAGTAATATAATAAGAGAGCTAATATGATTGGATTTGCATTCCAGAAAGATCTTCTGGTTAGAGTGCTTCTCTGGAGCACAAAGAACTAACCTCAAATAGACATTTCACTCCCTATTACATTCTAATTTGCAATATTTTAATCCAAGTTTTGCATGTCCTGTCTGTTCATGTTAAACTCTCCAAAGACAGGAGCTCCTGAGAGTAAGACACTCTTCTCCCCTGCAGCCACAAAACACAAAGCAAGGCACATTTTTTTTAGTAAATAAAATTATGGTAATTAAATGTTTGATTAAACTTAACTTTGTCTAAACCCCTGCTGGGTGGAGAGAGATTTCATTGCTGCCCTGCATGAGAAGAGCAGCTGCATGTTCTTTCTTTAAATAGATACCCTAACCTGTCCAGAAAGGGGGGATGCATTTGTACCAGGGAGGTGTCGAGAAGTTTAATTAGCCAGTGTTTATAATCTCCTTTGAAGCTGAAAAGTGCTAATTACGTTTTTCCCACTTTAAGACCTGGAGTCACTAGAACCATATCTTAAGAACTTCTTAGTTAAAAGTGTTTGCTTGTGTACACTGAGCTGTGTGGCTCATTCAAGCACAGACTTCAGCAAGGAAGCCTTAGAGTTCCAGACATCATTCTAGAAAGTTAAAGGGTAGGATTGCACAGGGAACAATTTTGAATAAGCCGGCTGATTCTGCTAATATCATTAACAATTCATATGGCTAATGGACTACAGCCTCCAAAGGAGCATTTGCCATGGTAAAATTTTCTTTCAGGGAACACTGTTTTTGGTATTAAATTCACAGGGTCAGGACCATATCGTCTTTGTTATCCAATCATAAAGCCTGTACAACTTCCATATCTAGAAAATTAACTCTGAGGAATCTAAGGAAAGCCATTAGTGTACACAGCCATTTTTCATGCCAGATTAAAAGGGGTTTATCACTAAAAAGGATTTTATACTGTTTTAACCCTTCAAATAATAAATAATATAAAACCACCAAATTCCTCCTTTTATTTATCAACATTCTAATTTTAGAATTTTCAGTCTTGATTCGAAAGCTTGAATTTTTCCCATTTTATTTTTGGGACTTTGATGTGCTGTAAGGATGAGTTTGCTTCCTCCTATACCATAGACAGTCTCTCCAGGCTACTGCATGATTTCAGTTATTTAAAAACATAAACCAATAAAACCCAGAACAATACCAAAACTACAAAAGGTTACAAAATGTTACAATGAATGTAGTAACTGGATCAAACATTTTGGAAGTTTCCCAGAGCAATCTACTGGTCATCTGTGTTAGAAAGTGTGTCATCTGAAAGCCTCAGTACTCCATGGGAACGGATGTACACAGCGAGGGCAGACCCTAAGGCAATCAAAGGAGTTTCAAGTATGTCAACACTATTTACCAATTCTCAAATTTAGTTATCTTTTCCATACTGTACCATGTACTTTGACTATATCATGTAATTTTATCTTTTTAACACTTTGGGTTAGCTATTATTTGCAATTTAGAAATTATAAAACCAAAGGCTAAATGGAAAATAATTTTTTTCCAAATCACTAATTTTGGAAGTGGGAACTTTGCAATCAAGTTGTTTATCTTAAATCTGGTCATTTAACTACCAAAGTCAAGTTCGATAAACTAGGGCATGCAACACCAGGGTTACAGACTGACACACAGTAGCACTGATTGTCTTTCAGGTATCAACTCGATTTGATGGTAAGTAGTGTAATTGCCTGAAAAAAAAATACATGTTTCAGCTTAAGCACATAACTTTAGAATTTTCATGACTAGAATACGGTGTTTGTAACCAGATATCTTAGCCTGTTCTAGATTCATGCCTAACCTTCTCTGCTAATCCTATACTTCTGAGAAAATGTGAGATGTCACTGTCACCCACTCTTCCACAATTTATGTTCAATTTCTCTGGTAAAATAATCTATGCATACTGCTAATTTGTCATCTTTTGCATTTAACCACATTGCCGGGATATAGTATTAGTGAAGTTGGGCTATCATAACTTTACACACGTGTTCTTAGATTTCAGGGCATTAATGCTTATATCCTACCTCTCTTAATATTAATATTATAACAATAGGAAAACAAAGAATAATGCACGAACACAGGCACTAGCACAGCGCTCCTTTAAGGAAGTGTCCTTCCTAAGCATTGAGAGTAGTGGAACATTCATGCAAAGATGAATGGAAGAACATAGAATTGTCAAAGACTTTATTCAGTTATATTATTTATTTACAATACAGAGGAGATTTTTGCTTAGATGGTCAAAGATTTCTTCTCAGATTTTTATTGTTTTGTTCACTTGGACGGGAGATTTAGCCTGAGAGAATGATTGGTAAGAATGATCAGGTAGAGGCAGGCTGTTGATGACTTAATATCTCCATTTCAATGTCTCCCGTCACTGTTTGTAGAGTGTAGATTCAACCATTCTGTAGACATGTTCCATTGAATATTTGAATTTGACTCCGAAACTGTTTTAGAGGCTTTAACATGGGAAGTGATGAAATCTGCCTAAGATTCACTTGAATAACTGACAATGTCTAGTTTGGAGCCCCTGGTTTCTCAAAGCTTCTGCCACTCAGCCCAGTGAGTACACTGACCCTCTTCTTTCAGAAACCATGAATGTCTTTGTGTACCATATTACTCGAGTCACATGCAGGGCTGATACAGACCTACATACAGATTCCATATGGAGAATCCCATTCTAGTGAATGTGGTTAAATACATCACCCACAAAATCGAAGATTTAGGGGTGACTCCCACTCATCCACACTGGACAGTTTTCACATGACTAAAGAAAGGCATCAACTTCCACTTCTGTACATTTCAGAGCCCAGTGATCTTAATATACCCACATGCATGAGGGGGCACATAGTAACTTACACACTTTCTCAAAGAGGGTTATATTGGAATCAATATTTCATTATCACTCTCTAGAGTTAATGATTAAGCCAGTTCCTTGCAGGGAGTCATTGACATTTGCACCATGGCCTGTGAGGTAAACTGCCCTTTTAAAAGAATGAAAAAGGTTAACCCAGATCCTTGTAAACCTTTATCAATGACTTGACATCATTAAAATCTGTCCAGTATATTTTCTTGCAGTCAATCAAACATAAAACTCCCTAGAGTAGTATGCTCTCAATTTTCAACTGAGGAAGTCAAACCAAAAATATCTTCAACAGTGTTATTTAAGAGTCCAACATATAGTCCAGTACTACAAGCTGGTGAGACAAAGGAAAAGAACTCAATGCCTCCCCTCAAGACCTTTATGAACTAGTTATCTGAAAGAGAGCTAAGAATCACACAAACCATAAAGTATCAGGTACATAATGAAACAAATGAATCAGCTAAAGGATGACAGTAATAAAGTTGTATATAACATTTCAATAATTATGTCTTCTATGCTTAATCTCATGAGAAAAGATAAAACACTGTGGTGGTTTGAATGACAATAGCTCCCATAGGGTCATAGAAAATGTCACTATTAGGAGGTGTGTTCTTGTTGGAGTAGGTGTGGCCTTGGAGGAAATGTGTCACTGAGGGTCAGCCTTGGGCCTTCAAGAAGCCCAAGGCAGACCCAATGTCACCCTCTCTTCCTGCTGCCTGCCAATCCAGTTGTAGAACTCTCAGTTATCTCTCCAACACCATGTCCACCTGCGTGCTTCCTGCTTCCCACATGACGACAATAGACTAAACTGTAAGCCAACCCCAACTAAATGCTTATATTTATAAAAGTTACCATGGTTCTGTTGTCTCTTCACAGCAAGTAAGATCCTAACTAAGAAAACTAGAAACATGGGAAGTGAGACATTAATGGCATTTTGTGGGTCAACAAAGAAAGGTCTGTGTGGAAGGCAAATGAATGGGTGTCATGTGAACAAGTTCGGCCCACAGAAATTATGTCCTGCATATCTCTGTGAACCTGAACTTGGCCACTGTAACATGGGGATATAGACACTGTGAGAGCTAAAAGGATAAATGACTCACAGAATCTGCAGAAATGAGAAGTAAGCAATACTTTATACTATAAACAGAGGAGATCTCATTCATACTTTACGAATGAGGAAAAGTTTGAGATGGTGACATGAAATCTCACAGGTGCACCTTCCTCCCTGTGCTTGTTACCTCCTTTCACATATTGCAGGTGCATTTACCTCTTCTAGCCAATGGGTAGGATTCTCTTTCCAGCAAGGCATTTCCTCCCAAGTTTCACTCCTGCTGTTTAGATAATTACCAGGCTGCTGTTGGCAGCTTCCAAAAACACTTGAATTTCCAAAACACTTCACCCTGGAGCTTCCACATCTCCTACTGGGCATCTGCTCATTTTCCATTTGCCCAAGTCTGAAGAATAGCAGAATCCACACTCACCTTTCCAAAGGTTTCCTTTCTTCTTGACTATACATGCTCATAAATTCAGGTTAGAATTAAGGACTCGATCTGTAACAGTGATGTTGGGCACATGATGGTCTGAAATATCTTAAGACACTAGTGTTTGTCCCATCCGGTTATAGAATGTTGAAGGAAAATCTCATTTGGTCAACCTCTTAATATCTCTTAGGAACACAGAAATATGAAAGTAAATGCAAGATCTATAAGAGTTGACAAAAAGTTACAAGTCATGTTGATAGTTTATAGGAAACCACTGGGCCCCTGTGCACTGGAACCAAGATTTGCAGATTCTGGCTATGACACCATGCCTAAAAGTTTGCAATGCTCACAGGAAGTAATAATTCAATGATTTAATAAAAAACAATAATGTGAGGGTTTTTTTGGCTAAAATTATTAAAATGGTAAGCCAATTCATAGCTTTGGGATCAATCCAATTTCTATTATTGTGTAGTTAAAGTTTATTTTCAATCTCTATTTTACCTACAATTTCCTGTTACACCACCAAACAAGATAGTTTTATCAGTAAAGTTTGAAGTTTCCTTGGGCCTTTTTATATAAGGAAAGGCAGTTTCTCCCCACCTCTCCCCATCTCCTTCATTCTTCTGGGAGTGCAATAGACTCACTTTTTTCACGACTTATGCTGCTTTGCATCTTAAGAATTGGTCTGTCTTTGTTTGCAGTGGTCTTAGTCCTAAGCTAACTTGTTCATTCAGATAATGTGGGCTGAAATCCTCAGTGCTTATAAAAGTACACTCTTCAATAGCAAATTGAATACACATTGAGTATTTCTGTGAACTAGGCGTGTGTGAGTATGACAAATAGAAATGTAACCTGCAGTTTAGAGTTGAAAATATGGATATTTAAATGGCATCTTAAAAGTTACATAAGATAACAAAAAACACAAAGCAAGATTGATTTATGTGAAAACATTAAATTTGGTAACAAAAATTTAGTGGAATAAGCAGAGAATTTCTTCATGATAGGAGAGAAATGAGATGAGCTCCTGAATCAGATTTACATAATAAGAAAGGGAAGGATGGAAGTTCTTAGGGTCAGAAAAATGCAACGACAGGTGTTAGAGACAGAGACAGCAATGAATCAATAAGTTACAATTACATTTTAGTGGGGTAGAGAAGTGTGGCTACATGGAAGGGCTTGCAAAAGAAAGTGTGATACAAAGTTTGATGAATATGAAAATGGGGCCTTGGGTTTTGCCATGTGTACTTTGCCAGATAATATTTTCCAGGTTATTTCTCTGAACAGAATCACATGGCTGCTTAGAACTCAAAATTACAATGTAGAATGAGTTAACTTTAATTTCAAAACATAAAAATTGAGTGAGAATTTATGACATCCTAATATAAAGCTGATAGAGTTTTATGAGATGGCATTACCAAAACTGGTTTACATAAGCTACATCTCAATTAATATTGAAAGGCGATTGTTCCTTGGGTTCACAGAAGAGAAGGCATTGAATAGAAAGGAGAAAGAGAATCCATTTTCATTAAAATTGTTTGCAATCAATTGGAAATAACTAAATAAACAACTTTTATCATTCAAAAACTTAAGCCAGATGTGTATCACATTCCAAGGAATTAAAGCACTGTTCCTGTAGGTTTAAAAGGTTGGAGTTCTCAGTTGGGAGCCTGTTCTCTACTAAGCTCTAATCCCTCCTATTCACTTACTTTTGCAATTAACTCTTATCGGTTTTTAAACTATCATTTCAAGCAAACACTAACTATTGCAGAAATACAGATGACTGCTTAGAGGTCTCTGCATACTTCAGAGCTATTTGAATCCACGAACTAATGGAAGCAGTCAGGAGTATGTTTTATCTAATGTACTCAGTCTGAAGCAACTAATATAAGAAAGAAAAACAAAAGACAGAAATACATACAGGTAAAAGAAAATAATAGTGTAACTGCACCTTGACATTTTAAAGAGGATGATTACTTGTGTCTAGAAATAAACCTGTATATTTTAAAATAAGAATATTACAATGGGTTGGGCCAGAGATTAGTCACAACAATGACACTCTAGTGAGGAAAATGACGGGAACTATACCAGCAAAGGGGCCTAGATATGCTGCCGCATATTTCCTACAATGTCATGTTGTGCTGTTTATACGGTAATTATTGCTGAGTCCTTCAAAGTAGATAATAGTACAGACTACAAGCTCTTCTCAATGCATATCACCTCCTAAGCTGACTGCACTACAAGCTGATGGGCTTAACTCTTTATGTGATCTCAATAGATGAAAGGGTTTTTGGTGGTGGTGGTGGTAGTTTTATTTAGTCCTTTTGATCTTATATTTTACTATATAGATTAATGGAGTTAACTTATTAGTCCTGTGATTAAGTCAGTCACAGAAAATGGGTCACCAAACTAAACCCCAACTCAGGCAAGCACCAAGATTACTTCTCCAAATGCCAGACATCTGTCATTTCATCTAAGACTCTCAAAAAGCAGCAACACTTAAAGTGTTAAATTTCAATACCCAGCTCAAGTACTAAATTGACAGTGGCTTCTTGAGAGCAGCAAATGTTCAGTTGTTTTTACTTCCCTGTGACTTTGCTGTCTACACCCCAGTGGTAATTTCAGCATGTACTTCTGTCTCCTTGCTTTCTCTAAATCAGACATGAACGAAGAGACTGACTCACATTTGGTTTTTAATACTTTCAGGTAATAGCATTTTAGAGATAGCACCATGTATTTATGTCAGAAGATGTATAATGCCTGACTGTTTCACTTTATTATAAACACAGTTAGCATTCTTGGTTTAATTTTATATGTTAGTTCACCTGAATAAATATTGTAGCTCTTTCTTGATTTTGTCTTAATATTCTTAATTATTTTATACAATAACTCTCAAGGAATTTTGACATTAAATCAGTCATTAGCACTTTTTAATTTCTTAATGATTTTTCAAATTATTAATTTTTAAAATTATTAATAAACTATAAAGTAAGCTTCTTCATATTCTTTTATCCTTTATGTTTGAGTCAAAGTATAGCTGTCTTAGATTTGGCAAAATGAGACTTGCCTTTGCTTTCAACTTCCACCCTTGCCTCCTCCCTTTAAGATTCAGGGTCTCATTTTCTTTAATTTCACACACACACACACACACACACACACACACACACACACACCTGTGACAGCACATTCATCAAGACAGAGTCCCAATACCTAATCCTGTTAAAGACACCACCTCCAAACCGTGCTTCATGGTGTAAGATACAGCACATGAGCTCCAGAGGGCAGATGCCATAGGCTGAATCCATAGCTTTTCAAGTGAAACAAGGCAAAACTTAGGCCTTCCAGAAATTAACTATAAAATGTAAGCCATAAAATATCTGCAAGTAAATACAAATGTAAGTACATTAATGAGCTCTAACTCTAGCTATAATCAAAACACAAATGAAAGTACAGCTTGGTAAGACAATTGACTAACTTTAAGAACTTCTGTAATATGAGACACTGTTGAAACAATGAAATGACTACTAAAAGATGATTTGGAATGTTGCAAAAGACATATATGATTACTGAATATTTCCCTTAATACAAAAGTAATACTTAAAAATCAATTATAGTAAAAAAAAACATCCTGATTTTAAAATGTAAAATATATGTGCCAACAGATGCAGATTACTGAAATTGAGAACTTTCAATTCTACTTGCCATTAGGGAATTGGACCATCAGAGGAAGGCTGACACACACTTATTATAATAGCAAAAGTGAAAATGACAGTATGATACTGGCAAAAAGTCAGGTGATACCTATGCTTATTACTGGCATAGTTATCTAAGGTAGAGCTGATTCTGAAGGCTCTTGGTCAATTCATTGTTAAGGTAAATGTAGTCTTATCATACATTCCTTCAACCAAATGCTTTATATTGTCTTACCTTTCAATCCTCTTTCTACACTTCATACTCTGTGATGCCCCTTATTTGAGAACTTCAATCCATATGAAAACTGATATACAATGATGTAAAAATAATAAAACAGCTAGGCATCTAAGTGTTCACTAAGTGGGTGGATACATACATACGGGTACTCTGGCACAATTAATTCAGTGATAGAAAATGAGCTAGGAATTTCTGATAAGAGGATAGATTCCATGTGCATACTTTCATTGCAAAAAACAAACCTGAAAATGTTATATATTGTATAATTAAAAAATATGAAATTCTGCCAAAAGGTAGCCCTATGGGTCAGCACTTTCAGGAACAGAATTGATAGAATGTGTGCATAAAATATAATTACAACCAATAGAGGCTGGATATTCCAACATTGGCCATCTGGAAGTCTGGGTGCCAGAAAGACTGAGAAATTAGTAATTTCTTGGTCCATAAAGCTGAATCCTCACCAGTCACAAGTCCTAAAGACCTAAAGAATTCTTCCAGTGTCACAGTTCTTTAGTGACTCTTGATATTATGGAATGAAAAGGGCAACAGCAGAGACAGACACTCTCAACTGTAAGAAGCAAAGCAAGCAGCACCACATTTTTCTCTGCTATTATATCTGGGTCCCTGATACAAAATTTCATCCACTCTCAGGGAGATTCTTCTTCCCCTTGGTTAATTCTTCCTGAGAATTCCTTCATAAAGACATCAAGAGAATTATCTCTTAGCTGATTTAAGATCCAATCAGTCTAAAATCAATAGTCGCTCTGACAGACTATATAAAACAAAAAAAGAAGAGTTGAATCATATAATAGTTTGTGGAACTACTCTGTACATGGTCAGAATGTGGCTGCATCACAAGACCAATATGATAAAAAAACAGTAAACTTTATAATCAGAGTAGAGAAAAAGAAGTTAGATGTCACCCATAGGCTAAAGTGTTTAGAAAGTTGTGGAACCTTAGGACATGGAATCTTTCTGTGGAAGTCACTGGATGGTGGGGTCCTAGGGCTTTATAACTCAACCCAGCACTCTGCTCTCTTCTTTCTGCTTGAAGTTGCAGTGTGACCAAACTGTTTCCTGCTCCTGTGGCCATTCCTTCCCCTGATTTCATGTCTTCCCTGTCTTCATGGAGTGCATCCCACTGGAACACTAGGACTAAGTTTATTTTGTGAGAGTATTTCTTCAGAGCAACAGGAATACACATTATACACAGAATACACATTACAACAATGAGTCTGTAGTCAGAGGAGCCAGATGTCAGGAGGCCAAATGATGTGGGATTCCCCTCTGTATGCTATGGTTATGCTTTATTGCCATTGGTTAATAAAGAAACTGCTTTCAGCCAATGGCTTAACAGAAT
>LOJH01033488.1:4513-16268 GCA_001685095.1 Ellobius talpinus | reverse complement strand
CAGTGCTTAAATGAATACAATTTGTGTGTTGTTATTTTGGGTGTAAAGGTAGCCAGGCAGGAGCCGGGCAGGATGAAAAGCAGGCCTGCTCCCCTTTCACTACAGACTTTTCTTAGCTCAGTGGCAACTACAGCGATAGTGCTAATGTGATGTATAGAAACACGCGGCTGGGGCCCAGATCAGATTGTGACCCTCTGAGCTTCTGTTCCCTCATTTGTCAAGTGACAACATTAGTAGGATTGCTGAGAGGCTTGAATGAAATCATTTTGTAGTGTTTAAAATAAGTCATATAACAGGTGCCCAGTAAATGAAGCATGTGTGACAACTTGGGTAGTTGGCAGAAAAACTCAGAAAGCCTCTCATTATATAAATCAATTTATATTCAAGGTCTATATGCTTATCAAGCCACTAGAAGAACCAGTGAGAGCCACCAATAAGGGTTATTCAGCTTATGCACTTAAGAGATGAATGTAGCTTCAACCCTTGCCTTTTGCAATCTCTTGTGGCTGCATCTGACTCCGAAGTATACACGCTAGTCTTCTGCCTTCCAAGTCCAATATGAGTGTGACTGCTGACCTGGTCTACAGAGCTAGTTCCAGGACAGGCTCCAAAGCTACAGAGAAACCCTGTCTCGAAAAAACAATATGTAACAAAAAAAACCCAACAACATCAACAACAACGAAGAAAAAACCATATATTTAGATGCCTTTAATTGGCATCTCAGCTACAAGAAAATTTTGTTGTCTTGGTGCTTTCTCTGTGTTGTGGACTTTGCATCTAATAGATATTGAGCAGTTACATGTTGCATGGAGCTAGGTGATTCATGTGCATTTTGTCATTTAAACTTCTTCACTGCCGTAGGAATCGTACTTCTCTGATCATTTTCTGATGAAGATACTGAGATTCCAAGAGTTAACCTGCCCAGCCCAGGAAGCCATTCTTCTAAGAGAGAAAACTAGAATGTAAAACCTCTCTACAGAGACAAAAGCCCATAGTTTTAAGTGCTATCACATGCAATTTTGATTGCAGTACAAAGAAAAGACTGTCTATATACTCTCATCAGAGTGGGGGGAGAACTATTATTTTTCTATTGTTTTTGGTTCAACAGTCAGGAAGCTCATGCACAAAAATAAAGTGTAGTCTCATTCAGTCTAGGTTTTCTGTCATTTCCAATTTGACTTTTTATTCCTATGCTCTTGCTGAAATGTATGTGTACAATCCCAATGCCTGTTGATTGATCATTACATATTATTAAACAATGCCACATAAGTATAGGCCTTGTCTTTATGTCTCTTAATAGTCATCTATTTGAAATCATCACCATGTAAAACCATCAGAGAACATAGGAAGTAGTGCGAAGGAAGAAAGAGTCCTCTAATTTCCTGGACAATTTAATATTTTGCTTATAAATTATTAATTTCCTGATTACTGTGCATATCCAGAGTGTTGCCTTTTAAAAGTATTCTAAGAGGAAAAATATGCATTGTGACCATGTGATAAATAATGTGCATTGATCATAAGCACCCATTCCAAAAAGCTACTAGAGATATAGATCTGACTTTAAAAGGGAGTCTGCTGCTGATGGGGCAGAGTGGTTCACCACCTTCAAGAATAATGAAAACAAATGCAAACTAAGTGGGTCTCTGAGAATCCCAAGGACCAATGGAAAAGTGTGTGTACTGAGTGGTGTCGTGAAAATCAGATTCCATCCACTTCTATCAGTGAGCTGGTGACTTGTAAATCATTAGATAAACCATTTAGATGGAATCGATTGGGCTCTAGGACATCTTGCCTGTCATCAACAGCAAGTATATCTACAGAAACTGTATTCAAGGAGCGCTTGAAGATATAAGGAGGTGCTATCTAGTGACCTTGGGAAAAAATGTAGCTGTCCCATCCAAACACAGTGTTTACTGGAGAATCCTGTTGCTTTCTGGTATACTGTCCCTATATTCTAAACTTGTAACTACTCCAACACATTATATACACATTATATAGTGAACTGTTTTGCCTATATCCTCTGTAGCATGGACCCTGAACAACTGCCTTTTTCAGCTTCCAAGCTATAGCTCACCTTAAATTTACTTTATTCTGGGTTTCCCACTCCATTATAGCCTTTTTCCATTTTCCTTGGACTCCCGTAGCCTCTTCCTGTCAATGCTTGCTTTCTCCTTAGCTTATAAACTATCATTGTACTGCCTTGACCTGGTAATTTGCCCCAGCTGGAACTTCTGCTATTCGCACCAGCAACTAGAATAGGTCCTCAAGGCCCACCTGAGAATCTAGTCTACTGACAGGCCACAAACTTAGCTGTGTTCTTGGTCATCCATGACCACAGCCCCTTGAATATGACATCTGGGAGTTTTATGGCTAAAAGCTTCCATTTCTCTTTATGTTTGCCTATGATGGATTTCCTCATTGTTTTATGCAAATTTTATCATGTTCAGCTTCTAGATGAACCTTTAACTTTTTCAATCACGATATAGTTCTCCTGTGAGTTTTTCGCACTAAATGAGACTGTGTCTTCACACAAAATGGGAATGTGTCTTTCCCGCTGATTGAAATATCCATCTGTGCCCTGGTCTAATAGACCCTATTAGTCACACTATGTACATTTGAATTGATTCGTCAAACTTTCCAGGGGTATCAAAGCATCTCTCTGAGATCCGTGGGGACTGCTCAAGTCTACTTGGGTCCTATAAACTCAGAAGCTGGTTGCATTCTGTTCTTTTCAGAGGATTATTTAGAAAATACACATCTTTAACCTGATCCCTGTTAGATATAAATTTACCTAACACCAGGAGTGTTCAAAAAAGCCATAGAGAAACCAAGCAGTTTGTAAACTTTCACACACACACACACACACAAACAATTTGATTAGAGTTACCATACTTGGAGGGTAATGCTCCTCCCAGGAGCCATAGGTTGCCAGATTAAAAGCCCATTGCCAGATGTGGAATTCCTCCCTTTAGTTTGTTGTTCGAAGAGTCCCAGAGATCCCACCTAACTATTGTTATTTATCTTGTTTGCCCACCAGAACCTGGTGATAAGATCCTGTTCCTGAAGTGTGGTGGTCTGAAATAAAATGGACCCCAAAGGGAAGGTCAGTATTAGGTGTGGCCTTGTTGGAGGAAGTGTGTCTCTGTGGGGATGGGTTTTGAGGTTTCTTTTGCTCAAACTTCCCTCAGTGTGACTTTCAGTTAACTTTCTGTTGCCTACAAGATGTAGCACTCTCAGCTCCAGCACCATGCCTACCTGCACACCGCTATGCACTCCATCTTGATAATGGATTGACCCTCTGAAACTGTAAGCAAGTCACCCAATTAAATGGGGTTTTTTTATAAAATTTGCTGTGATCATGGTGTCTCTTCCTAGCAATAAAAACGCTAACCTGAAGATATGAAGGCATGAAGATACCACATACTTTTGTCATACAACATGGAGAAATCAAGCTGCTTCTGACCTGGGAACTTCCTCTGAACTAACTTTCATGACATTGAAAAGCACTGTGCAAGTTACTAGGGAGTAAAGGTCATCAACAATCTTACTCAACAAAGAACCACACCAGCTACAATAATGGTCATTCTAGCAAGCCTATTGATGCAATGTCAGTATGACTGTAGTGGGGTAACTAAATGTTTCTGATTAGATATAAGGCCCACTGCAGAGGAGGAATTCATGACTACTACTGTAAATCTGTCCTAGAATCTATGATTTTGGAGATCATAGATACTAGAGGTAAACCTACTGCTATCATTTCCCTTCATTGACATTTTATAAAGCTGCCTTCTAAATATGCGTTTTTTTAGACCCACATATTAGTGCAGCTTTCAATCATCATCAGGAAAGCATTGTTATGTAGTTGAGGATAGTTAATACTGAAACACACAACAGATCCAAGTGGTCTGAGGAATAAATGCCAGGAGTTGGGGAGACCAGACAAAAATAGTATCTTCTGGACATGATAGCACCAATGCACTCATGAGTTCATGACAGCTGTACCTGCTTAAATAAGACCTACACAAGATAAAGACAGTCAACACTCCAGCATGGATAAGAGACAGGCACAGGATCCCGCACTCCTAGCTAAGAAGGTACGAGCAGTTAATGACTGCTAGGGGAAGGAGAGTCAGTTTTCTTCAAGAAAACTGGTCTCTGATAGACTGATGTGCTCCAGAGAAGAGACCCACACCGATGAACAGATGGAGAGCATTAATTGAATTCAGTGGGTTGCTAAAAATTTCAACAGGAACCATGAAACTGAGAGAAGGATGTAAGAAAAGGGTCATCAGGGAGGAGCCGTAGGAATGAGGGACAAAACCATCAAAAGACATTTTGGCATATATGAATTTATCAAAGAATAAGTTAACATATTATATTAAAATTATTTTATGTACCCTTCCTCAAATATGAATGTTTGTATTTCACCAAAACTTTAAAAAAGGTAACAGGCCAATTTTAGTAACTAGAAAGATAGAAAAATCCCTAAATGTCTTAGAAATTTAACAAAAAGATCACTTCTTTTTCTTAAGGATTACAATCTAGATTTGCAGTTATTCCTTTCTTGGTCTATTTGATCATGTCATGCTCATTCTTCCACATGGAGCCCGCTTGTCTGGCTCCTAACACTATCCTCATTCTGTTGCATATTATTTAAGCACCTACATTCATTTCATTCTTGTGTCAAACCAGTGCAAATTCCCTGCTCTTGAAACCTGGCCTACCAAAGAAGCACATTGTACATAACACTTTATAGTAGAAACCACAGCATCTCCTAACTTGGTGTCTGCCATTAGCCTTACATTTAAAAATAGAATACACTTGATGGTGGTATAGGAGCTTGAATATGGGCACAGGTGTCATGTTGGAAATGACAGAGAAATAACTTTCAGCAACAACAAAGAGTTGTTGGTTACTTGTGTATGAACCTTCCCTGAAAGTCTGGCAGATCTTCATAAAGGCCATGAGTACAATGTAGTCAGAACTGTTAAAAGCAGAGTCCATAGCTTATACTTGAAAGCATTCACTGTGGGGAATTGCCTTACCTGCTATAACCAACTGGCACAACAAGAAGTTCCTCATCCCTCAGCTGGACAAAGTCAACCCAGTGCCTCCAACAAGTGTAGGCTCCCAAAACACTGTTAACTTTTATTTGTTGATAGAGCTACATTTTCATAATCATAATATAATATACTGAGCACATATCTCTTAAAACAATCTTTAAATAGAATCGCAGTCTTACTAAATCATATCAGGTCCTAAGGCAACAGCAATGCCATCTTGTGAATTACTCTGTATTAACACTGTAAAATCTGGCACAAACTCAGAGCTTTGGTTGAAGGGTACAGATGGAGCTTTAGCGCCTATGGGCCAGTTCATCATGATACGTAATTCCATGGTTTAAAAAAAAATGCCAAGTGAAACTGGTTCCAGGAAATGTTATTTTGTGGGAATCTGACCACAAAGAAACTAAAGCTTAGTTCTCCTCTACATTGGAAAGAGGTATTCTCTGATAGATAATATGGCATGTCTCAGACACACATGAGGAGGAAAATAAGGTATCTGCAACAAATTAACCATGCGTATTAGTCCTAGGGGCTTCAGTAGTGGCCTTTATGAAAAATCTTACCATACTATACACAAAGTCCTATTGAATCTGATCTCATCTCAATAAACGCTTGATTAACATTCAATGTAGCACAACAATAGGAAGAGAGGTTTATAAATACTGATCCTTGGGCAAAGGTTGCCTGAAGCATGCCTCTTGGAAAAGACTACAAGATGAAGATTTTTAATCAGGAACTCTGTTGAAGTCTGCACATGGGAGGAAGAGGAGCAAAGTGATATGCCGTCACAAAAGGAGTTTGTCCTACTTTTAAAGGCAAGGAGCTTGTACGAACTCTTAAAGAGTTTTCAAACAGAGGCAAAGAAAGTCCATTTTTTCATAAAACATAACTAGCCACTGAAAGATGAGGTGGCTCTCTTCAGCTAAGGACAGTTTCCAAACAGGAAGGCTTTGGAAGCAGATATCACCAACATTTTCAGAAGCTAAGAGACTGGATGCCTCATCTTGAAAGGCACACAGGAGACCCAAGGAGCACACCACAGTATGCAAGACATCAAAAGGAAGTGTAGAGCAGTTTTCATTTCAGGGTTACAGGAAGGGTCCAATTATTTCTCTATTATACAGCCCAACCTTAGAACAGTTAGGCATCTTTGAGAATCTAAAACGAATCATTGCATTTCCAATTGGAAAATGTAAGTTTCGGTTAGTCAATACAACTAATTATTTTTCTTTGAAGGAGATTTCTCAAAATACTCATCTCAAGAAGTTGGAAATAGGCTTGCGGCAGAAGTGAGATAAACTGTGAAGCCAGTTCTATATAGGGTAGTTTTCCTTTCTCGTCAGGATTTCCCTAAAAAGACATCCTCCTGCATATGAAGCCTAAGGGTTTCTCTGCAATAACCTGAAATCGTTGAGACTTTTTATGTCCTTCTGTAGAAAAAAATGTCTAGGAAAATCAAGTAATAATGTTATTAAACAGAAGCTATGTCTGTTTCTATGATGAATTTTCTTCAAGCATTATCACTCCAATCCTAAAAACAACTTAATGAGACACAGATTATTATTGTCATCATTATCCATAAGAGAGAACTAATTTACAGAAAAATTAAAATAATCTGCTTAGTCACATAGAGTATATATGGCAGAGCCCAAATCCCAAAAAATTCTACCCAAAGTATACGTATAGACAAAGTTATTCTGGATGACCTCCATCTGTCCTCAAAGACAACCCCCTCCATCCTTCTCCACCTGCTCTGTGTTTAATGTCAGTGACTTCTACGAATTCCATCACCTAAGTTTTATTATCTTCTTGTATCCAGTTCAGTTGACTAACAAAGATTATAACCAAGAAATCAGAATGCAAGAAGAGTCTAGGCATGGAGTATGCTGCCTGCTTTTACTCTGTTCAAGACCACGACTAGCAACCACATCTTTTCTCAAACAAAGGTTCCTTCTGTACCTGGAGATGTAACTGGGTTCTGATAAGCAGTCCTCCTCTAAGCTACTGCTGCTATTGCTGCAATAATTCTCCAACTCTTGCTCAGTTCCCTTTACTCTCCCTGAAATTTTATTAGATGTGTTTAAGTTTCTTGTTGGACCCGAGCATGGGTCTCAGAGACAATATCACATGATGTACATATAAAATACTGACTTAAGAATTGATGATTGCAGCTGGGTGGTGGTGGCACACGCCTCTGATCCAGCACTTGGGAGGCAGAGGCAGACAGATCTCTGTGAATTCAAAGCCAGCCTGGTCTACAAGAGCTAGTTCCAGGACAGGCATCAAAGCTACAGCGAAACCTTGTCTCAAGAAAAAAGTGATTACTATTTCTTTCTCATTGATAATATTATAGATACACAATAAATGGAGCAAAGCAGGTGAGTAACCAACCTAGCAAACAGTGTTGGCTCAAAAGTTTGACTTACCACTCCAAGGATTTAGGTGGAAGGATGATGTACGTGAACACAGAAAGATGGAAATACAGGTAGTGCCTGTTCATGAACCTACTCAATTTGAGGAAGGATAACTTTCACCTTTCACTCTTTTTCTTGTGAACATTCATTTCTTTTATGAAATGATCATTCATTCATTTATGAAGAGCAATTGTTTCTTACCAGTCTCTGGACTCTTTAGTTTAAAATTGCATTTATTTTGGGTAACTGACCTTTTTAGATGAGTTCCACCACCTCTTTGCATTCCCTTCTCAGGTATAAGTCAGTGTGATCTGATGTGACATCATAGGGTGGGTTGGAAAAGGTTTTCCTATTCTGTTTCAAATGCTTCAATATGTTCATCATAGCTGCTTCAAAATCTGAGAATTAGAATCGATATGAACAAGAGATTCAAGTAGTCAGTGATCACTGGTTTCTGTCTAGGGGTAATGTCAGTGTAAGGACACTCAGTTGTAGCCCACTTCACATCCCTGAGAAACCCTTCTACCAGAATAATATGGAACTGTGGGTCAGAATAGTTTCTTGATATCCTACATGTCAATATAGGCTGAAGGAAGTCTAGGACTGATTCTATTTTATGTCCATTGCCTGAGCATCTCTCCCCTAGCCACTTTTAAACTTAACTGGCTAGGACACCAGCTGACCTGAGAGATTATCTAAGAAACATTAACTCCTGTCAACTAAGCCAGATGTCAAGGGGTCAAGAGATGTGACTCCTACTCTGGGACTTCATCACTTTTAAAACTTATGTCACCTTTTAAACTCTGTGTTGCCTTTCTAACTTTCCAAGGCTTGGCCCTAGGGAAGTAGAAGAGAACATGGTAACATCAAGTCTAACCACTGTCCGTTCCAGGCTGCTTTGCCAGGTTCTTACTCTCAACACAAAGTGTGCTGTTGCCTTCTCCATAACTGGTAAGTGCCTTCATGCCACTGTTAAGTCTCATCTTTCCTTCCACAATAGCCATGTCTCCTACCAGAGTCTATGATTTTACTTTGTCAAACTTCAGACCCCTGCAGTTATCTGAAAATATTAGACTCAAAAGTTTAAATTTATATACTGTCTGACTGGTATGATAAAACCTAATGCAAATTCATTATGTTCCCCCCTGGGATGTGAATCACTGTTTTTCCATCATATCTACCCCATATAAGTCCTTCAGTCAAGAAAGCCTCTCAGTTACCGCACTGATTACTTCAGTGTCTCGATTGTATCTGATAACCTGCATCTACTAGTAATACGATATCTCAAAGCCTACGTGTGGCATTGCATCTTATTTCATCATGTAGGCAATATATCATCTCTCATTAATTCAAGAATACAATGAGACACTTTAAAAGAAAACCACACCCTGATAAATGCTATACTGAAGTAATTAGCATTTAGTTATTTTGCCAATGTCTTACTATCTCTAATTTATAATTTAGATATTAGAGAAAAACATTCTTTATGGGTAGTTACTGGACAGTATCAAAACCTGAGAGTCTTGACTATATCTCTGTTAAATAAGTCAAATTTTTCAACTCCTTGGCATCTTTCTATGCCAATACATGCTATGGAATAATCTTCTTCATACACTGTGAAGATTTGTCACTTTGATTGGTCTAATAAAGAAGATGACTGTCCAATAGTTAAACAGGATAAAGTTAGGCAGGAAAACCAAATTAATATGCTGGGAAGGGGAAGGGCAGAGTCAGGAGTCACCAGCCAGGTGCAGAAAGAACAGAAGATGAACATGCCATTCTAATAAGGGTAGCACCACATGGCAGAGAATAAATAAGAAATATGGCTTAACTTAAAATGTAAGAGCTTATTATTAATAAGCCTGAGCTATTTGCTAAGCCTTTGTAATTAATATTAAGCCTCTGAGTGATTGAGAGTTTTGGTTTTCTTTGTTTGTTTGTTTTTTGTTTTGCTTTTGCGTTTTTTTAAAGGGGGATAGCCTTTTCTCAAGATTTCAGAACCTTTACCTACAAAAAGTAGAATAAATATAACTTTATCATAGAAAAGAAAGATCACTTCAGTAATAGAATAAAGAAACCTGAATGGCATAATACTGTCTGGACCATGTTCAAGGGACCGTGACAGAAATCTTTCATTAGTACCATAACATTTCCATGATTGCTGGTGTCAGGAAGGAAAAAGTTGCATTTTAAGTCTAAAGTTCCCTACTTGTCAGATGCTATTGCCCAGATTTTTAGCTCTACTGTAGACTGGAATGCTGCCTTCTGCTTCTCATACACCAAACAAATGGAAAAGGAAGCAGACGGGTAATTTATAGGCTACAGCAGCATGCTCAAACTAGAGTGCATGAATGAGTTTGTAACACTGAGATCATGGAACTCTGAGCAAGCTAAAAGGTCTGTTAGAGTTAATGAGGCTGTATAGATGATATCCCAGTGGGAAAATGAGGCAAATCTACATGAGTCATAAAATAGACTGCTATTCAAATACACTTTTCAAGCCTCAAACAAAATGTTAGCTTAAAATGCTGCTTCTCTCTGGATGAGACCCAGAGAACGGAATCCTGAATTTCATATTTTAAAGGATGAAGACTATCCAGCTCTCCAAGGGAAGGATGAAATAAATGTGTTTCTCCTAAGCACCATCACAGACACCTGCCACTCTGAAAACTAGCCAGTAGGGCTAGTTCATCATGCTTTTAGATGCAACTTTCAGGCATGTCACTTATAATAATAGAACACTTGATTCTGCTACATACTGGGATCAGAAATGTTATTTGGGCTTCCAGTTTTGTGTGTATCTAAAAGAAGTTACAGAATGGGGAATATTTGGACTACTAATATACACAGGGTTTTTATTTTGTACAGTCATTCTCTGTGACGAGATGTACTTGCTGGAGAGGCATATTCCTGGAATTGGCCAACAATGCTCAGGATTATTTTTTTCATATATAGAACCATTTTGGCCACTCCATAAGATGCAACAGTCCAGTTAAATATCTCAGGCTCCAGGATATCCACCAAGTCACAGGTCAAGCTACTAAGATAGCAAAAATGTGTAAATGGGAAATACAGAATGCAAAATGCTGCAACCAAGTGATTCTCTATATCCAGCCAAATATTGAAAGAGTAGAGAGATCAAACCCAAGAAGTCAATTTGATTATCAAAGTTTACGACCTGATAGCTCAATAAGAAAAATTTGGTAAACAGATACAACTAGGTTAGAATAATATTTTGGAGAGCTTAAAGGAAATACTGTTACTAAGGTTGTCTTAAGAAGGACGCTTAAAAGAAATCCCACACTAGCTCAGAATTGAGAAATAGATGGTTATTTATTTAGGGGTAGATTCACAAACCAGAATCCTCTGCTTGACGGAGAACAGAAGCCGAATCCAACAGCCCGAAAGAGAGCAGATGCATGCTCTATATTGGCTTATATAGTATAAGAGGCCATGCCCCAGTGGGCGTGTAACCACAAGTGGTAAGACTTCCTACAGCAGTTATATCCATTTCCCCCATCCCTTGCTGTTACCTGATACTTATGCTGATCCACCTCAATCATTTTTGGTTTTAGAGAATACAGAGGTTCTCTAAGTTTTTATAAGTTTGTGTTATTAGGGATTCTTGGTTGCAAACAGTGTGATTCATTGTTTAAGTAGATGTTAACCACATGTTAAAGGATGCAAAATAGCTCAGCCAATCACAGAACTGGAGACATAGAGGAAGAACTCTTAGGCAGAAGCAGTGTGGTCCGTAGAATGTGGTCCCTCCATTAAAAATGTCACTAGGTTCCCACACAGAAGCAAGAAGGCTCAGAACTGGGCACAGCAGGATTCATCACTTTCCTCTGACATGACCACTGTAAGAACTTTCAATCCACTATAATTTAATCACTTGTACCATGGAAAGCCAAATAATTTTGAATTCTAAACAAAAACTCATTTGCTTAAATCAATAAAAAAACCTTTCTCCAAGTGTTAGAATGATCATTGCATAGTGTCATTTTAATTTAAAACAGGAAGACTCAAAATTATATAAAACCATAAAAAACTAACAAAAGAGAATTAAACAAATAAGAAT
The DNA here is from genome assembly GCA_001685095.1 of Ellobius talpinus. NCBI lineage: Eukaryota > Metazoa > Chordata > Mammalia > Rodentia > Cricetidae > Ellobius > Ellobius talpinus. The sequence continues at coordinate 4,707 of LOJH01033488.1, read as the reverse complement.
TAATATGCAAAGAAATGGGCTGGAGAAATTACTTAAGCATTAAGACATATAGTGCTCTTGCAGAGGACCCAAGCTTGATTTCTAGTTCCCACCACTGGGTGCTCACAACCACCTATAACTCCAGCTCCAGGGATCCAATACCCTTTTCTGGACTCTCTAGGCATCTGTTCTCTCTCTCTCTCTCTCTCTCTCTC
>LOJH01033486.1:0-16269 GCA_001685095.1 Ellobius talpinus | reverse complement strand
CTTTGGAAGAGCAGGCAGTGCCTTAACCACTGAGCCATCTCTCCAGCTCCTGCATTTTGAATTTTGTGTGTGTGTGTGTGTCTGCCTGCCTGCCTGCCTGCCTGCCTGCCTGCTATTGTAGAATCCTCTTCTCAGCTGTTCCCTAGAAAATCTGCCCATCTCTGAATTTCCATAGCTCTGAATCTAACTCTGACTATAAGATACTAATTAGCTCTTGGAAACAAACTGAAGTCTGCAGCATTTCAATTATCTTAGGTCTGCTTTTGTTATTCGTCACAAGTGTTTTACTTGCTCTCCTTTTTGGATCAATAAGGATTTTAGAGCAAAAATCAACAGATTCTTAGTTTTGAATTCACTATTGCTCTGTAGGGAACCAACATCTCTATCTAGAACCATCCCATTTCACTCCATCCCATACCATCCCATTCCTTTCTCTGTGAACCTCTAATACTTACTGTGTGTTCTGTTAGATCAGTTAATGATCTTCAATTCTTTTTATCAGTGCTAGTTTATCAATAACATTCTACTCTCTTGTCATTGAGAAGATACAAGAACTTTCTACCAAATTTTCTCAAATGGTTCCAAACATTTTCATTTCCACCCTGTTGTAAGGGGTGAGTATTTGTAATCCTAAAACCGCAACATGAAATTGTTTACTATGTCTACTTTCTAAGTCAGCTACTTTGCATGATCTTTAGTTAGTTCTCTTTTTCTTTGTGAACTATTATTTTTTCATCATTGTTATGAGTTGAGCTGTGACTGTCCTCCAGAAGACATATGATAAAGATTTTGTCACCAATGTGACAATACTGAGATGTGGTACCTCTCAGTGAAAAGGCTGAGTGGAAGTCAGCTCATGGGACATTACATCGAAGATGATATTAAAACTCTGGTTGCTTTTTTTTTCTCTGCTCCCTGGCTGTCAGGAAGTGGCTAGCATCCTTTATCAAGTACTCCTGCTCCTCTGAGCTGGTTCAAAAGTTACTGGGATTCTGAATGTGATACAAAGATGAAGAGCAAATTTGCATACGAGCAGCTACCTTGTTATTTCTAGATCATTCTTGGCTACATAATGTCCAAGTGTTGCCCAATCTAAAAAATAAATAAATGTAAGTCTGAAAAAACAGTTACTCTGTTATACACTGACTGAAACCTCAGAAACAGAGAGCAAAAATAAACTTTTGGTTTATTTTTATACACAATTTACCAAATTATTTTTTAACATCAGTGGAAAACTAACACATATACTGATTGGAACCTAATTGCTACAAGGTAAACATACTCCCCTTTTATAAGGAATTAACTGAAAGCAAGCCAATAAAGCAAAATGTTTTGGGAGCTCACTTTCTAATTACTACATTTTCTTTAGTTAAATTATAAACAACATTCTATATTCCCTTACACTTCTTACTTCACTTAACGTCTTGATTTTCCTATTCCTGCAAACCTGCAGTCTTCATAGTTCTTCTAGACAGCTGCTCAGTTGCCAAACCCAATGACTGTGCTTTAGTGCTCACTGGCACACCTTTCTGTAGGCATTGGTACAGTTGGTCATCCCTCAGTTCCTAAGCCATGGCTTTAGTTGCTTTTCTGAACCAGTGTCTCTTGGTTCGCCTCACACTATGGGGCAGGGGTGCTCCTTGGATAACTCTTTTCTTATTTTTGTTTTATATTTTCCCTATGATTTTCCATTCTAGCTAGTGGAATACCATAGTCTCCCGTCTTTAGATCCTCTCTTACAAACCTACAAACTCTCAATTCACAGTTCCTATTTTGTCCTGTGATTCCATTCCCATGATGACACATAAAACACTACAATTTTAGATTTTTGAATTCCAGACTCACATATATGGTTGTCTTGTTCTTCACCTAAAGAAACAATTAGCATATGAAGCTAGAATCCAAAATAAGTTACAAAATTAGCCTAGAGATTCTACTGTAGTCTGCATCCAGTTGAGCTCGCAATGCTTCACTCAGAGCTTTGGGTTCATCGTTCGCTTTATTCTTTTCTCACATCCAATCCATCATCTGTTTATTTGTTCTGTCTTTGAAATCTGTCCACAAGCAGTATGATTGCTTCTCCCACACCATTCGCAGCAACTTACATCTTCCTTTAATTATTGAGGTAGACTGTCACTGACATCTGCCTGTTTCACTTTTTGTCCCCTGCACTCCATTATCTTCACAGCGGCTTGATGGATGCTTTAATATGAAGCTCATGCTGTACGATTCCTCATTCCAAGACCCTCTAAAGGCTTTCAGCCTTTTATTGAAGGGTCAGGAGCATCCCACAGCCTACATTGTTTATCCCCTGCTGTGTTCCCAATCCTTTCCTCACAACTTCATGTTCAGGTCATGCTGACTGTTCAGTTGTGCCCCAGCCACAGCAGACACATCTGGCCTCGGGGCCTTTTCACTTGACCCTCCCATGGTTTACTATGCAGGTCTCAGATTGTCATGCCTGTCTTCAAACTAAGGGCCAAAGAGACCTGCCTTTGTCATTATCAGTGTTTTACCTAATATGGAAATCTTCACACATGTTCCTGTCAACCTTTTACCTGTTTACCTTTGTCCATAGAGTGGGTTATCATTATGTGCTCATGTGTGTGCCTACCTAAGGCTCCTGTATGTGTGTGTGTGTGTGTGCGTGTGTTTGTGTGTGTGTCTTTGTGTATAAACAAGAACAATGCTGGGAAACAATAAGACACTGGTGAATACTCGTTAGACAAGCAAAATTGTTTCATTGAAAGGGATATATTTTGACTAAATTTAAAATGTCATATGAAAAGTCCTATCTGCCAACTTCATCAGGTTGAACTGTGAACTAGATTCCTTTCTATTTTGTCTGGACTGAGCACAGTCTCCCAGCATTGGAAACTGCCTTTGTTTCTTCAGAACATTTTTCCCCCTCTCTCCAGATGACGCTTTAGGCTAATGTGAGGATTTAGGTCCGCATTTACAGCATCTCATCTCGCCACTTAGCTCAGAGTACCTGAGAGCATTGAGCTCACTCTATTGGTATTAACGAGATTTCCAAAACTCAGCTTCCTCTGCGAGAGTAATAGTCACACTAGAAGACTGTCAGTTTTGCTTCTAAGATAACAAGATTCTCTCTGATAACTGATTTTTAGATGTAGTAAAAATTCTGTGATTTGGAAATACACTTGCTTTTTTAAATTTTTTCGATAAAATCTCTTACTGCATTATTTTTACCTTAGCTCTGTGATAAATACCTTTTTCTTACTTTTACTTAACTTGAAATTCTCATTTCTCTTTTATCACCCTGATTCATGGTTGTCCTGAAATGACAAATGTATTATAGGAATGCTAGTACTTCTATTTTCGATCATATATGTGAGAATGCTGCAGAAGGCAAAATATGTAATTTATCAACACAGGTAGGCTTACTATGATTGGCAGTATTAGTACTGCTATGAACATCAACCTTCCTCAGTAAATTCAGGGGTTTTAGAAATATTAATAGTGCATTTCTTATTATTTTTGAAAACCAATTTCGATGTATTTGGCACTCCCATCTTTCTTGGTGAGTGAGAGATCAAGTTATATCCTTGTTGCTCAGCTGTATTCTCACTCAGAAGTGGTACCAAAGTTCTTGGGTTATCAGGGGGTCAGAGTTTTGAGTTGGACCCTCTGGCTAATGGCAGATAAATAATGACGGCTAGTGGAATGTCTGTCCAGTCCGCAGGTTCCTTTCCACAAGTTTTGGAGCTTGCTTTTTAAAAACTTCTTCAGTATCATTTTGTCATTTATTTATTTAAAGAAAATATATTGATCTGGTACTTATAAATATAAAAACTATGCACAATCAATGTGTGACATGGTATATGGACACATGGATGTATTATATGTTTAAATAAGCTCAACCAAATGCTTCTCTTCAGTTGTTTGTCGTTCCTTTATGATCGAGTCTGTGAAAACCCTTCCTCCTAGCTTTTGGAAATGCATGGCACACTGTTGCTCCCTACAGTCACTCTAACGTGCAGTAGCATACCAGCATTGCTTGCTTCTATCTGGTTGAAACTTGACTTTATATCCAGTAATGACACATTCTCTATATTTCTTCTCACGTGTCCTCCTTAGTCTCTGATACCCACCTTTCTCCTCTCAGAGTCTCTGTCTTCTCTTATACTGTAGATATGAGTGAGATCACATGATGCATGAATGAGTCCATGATTGTTTCACGTAGCCTAGTGATGTCTAGTCCATCTGTGCTATTACAAATGACTAAATTTACCACATCTCCTTTATTTATTCTTCAAGTTATAGACATTTTTGTTTCCACTTGGGGACAATTGTGAAGAATGTTGCTAAGCATACCTAAATGAAGCATCTTTATTATTTCTTTGGATATATGTTCAGTAATGGGAATATTAAGTCATATGATAATTCTGTTTCAATTTTTGAAAAACTATTATTCTGTTTTACATAATAGTGACTGAAAGTCCACAAACCTTAGCCCTTTTTCTTCTATGCAATTATTGGGAGATGAGAGTCTCTAGTTAGGATGGAGCCCATGATTAGAGAGATATATTCCTATCTTTTAAACTATCTTCTTCAATGAGGTCCTGGTTCATGCATTAATTAGATTTTAGATTCACTGGAACATAACTGACTTTATCCAATTTGAGTAAAATATGTTCACATATCAATATTGAATACAGAGGCTGAGATTGTGCCCTAGTATTACTGTACCCACTTAGTATGCTCAAAAGCTAGTAAACACAAGTGGGCAGACAGCCATACATACAAAGATACAGACAGACAGGCAGATAGAGAGACAGACAGACAGACAGAGATACACACACATACATACAAACACAGACTATATACAGACTTATTTATATACAGATACACAGACTTAAATACAAATATACAGACAGACACATGCACACAAACACACACAGGATTACTTATAACCAGAATATCAACAACAACAACAACAACAACAACAAATTTACAGATTCTCTAAAGGATGGTAAATTACATTTGGATGCTTTGCAACACAGCAGAACAGGCAAACGTGAAGTAGGTTATAGAAGTTTCTGATGTTAGACTTTCCTGAAGGTCCACCATCATTAGAGGGCAGAGACACATACCCATTCAATAGAAAAATTGATAGCTAAAAAGTCTTGCTTATTGGAATACATGGAAATCAGTGAACTTTCAGTTGCATAGGTTTGAGTTTCCATAGACTTTTATGGCAACCCCAGAAGGTGGTTTGATCTATATTGTCGAGCATTACTACATAGTTAGAAGGGAAATAGAAAATTCTCCGAAAAATGCCATCTTGTTAAGAATAGTTGGTAATTTGCTTCAAGTCAAGCAGACTAAAGCCTTTAGTGTTAGATTTGTTGATAAAAACACAATGATTATTTTATGCAGGTGTTCTTTATCACTTTAGTGGACATTTCCAAATTACTCCATTTCATGGTTCAATTCATAGAAGCATCTGAGGGAATATTTTTGCAGCCAGTGTAATCTTGGTTGATCAACCAGCTGAGAGTCTTCTCAAGAACACATTTGCTACAATAGCTGTACTTAGACCTTTTAAAGGTTAAGGGCACTGATTCATAGCTACTATAGCAATTTTTAGATCAACATTCTCTTCTTTGGAAACTCACAGCTTTAATGGTTTATATTTCCATATATTTAAGCAGGAGCAAAACTACTTCCATAAGGAAGCTTTGTCCTTATCCTCCTATATACCTGGAATTTTAGTACTTAAAGGGGAAATAATAATAGCATTTTAGCTTTTGACTTTTCTTGAGAAAAGGTCAGCTTTTTCTACTGAGAACTATCAGATTAATATAAATATCATCTAAAATAATATAGAATATTTATGAATCTTTTGTCATTCACACACAGTTGTAATTCTATCTTGTTTGCTTGGTTTTTATTCTTCTGTACAACATTTGGAGACATTTTTGAATTATTTGCTAAAATTTGAGCACTGGGATGTTTTGTACACAACTCTTAACATGGGTTTTCTCTTGAAAAGTTGGAGGCTCTGGCGATGGCATTGTGGCTGCTTGGCCATCTGACAACAGAAGCAAGAACCAAGGAGGCCAAGCAGACATTCTGACTGTGGAGTTAGGGCTTGCTTCACACCTCCTCTCTCTGTCTCTTTCTCTTCTTTTCTTGGTTCTTGGACAGTTGGATTGGTCACCTGTAGTCTTAGCATATTCTATTCACTTTCTTCAAGAGATAATTTTGAGGAGACATGCTAAAAATTATAAAAAAAAGTATACACTGTGTCCAGCTTCAACCAATTTATACATTCCAAGGTATGGGCATGTGGGTTAGAAATGTTAGGCAGCAAAAACAGAGACACAAAAGAACTAGACAGAGACACAGTTGGGAATTCAACCCAGTGAATACTGAATCCACCCATGTTTATTTTTAATGATCTTTAAATACCCGAACCCAAATGTTGGGAAGAAGGAAAGACTTCTTTACCATGATGCAGACAAGGAACAAAGTAATTGCTTTCTTATTATCCCAAACAGCAAGCAACCACAACTAGGTCAAGACATTCTGGTAGTAACCACACCTTAAGTCAAACCTCCTGTTGATAACCTTGTAGGAACGAGAATAGGCCTGCAATCACTGACCTTTGGTCAAGATGAAACAAAGCCTCATCTATGGCTCTGATAGTACACACGTGCCTTTCTAGGAAGAGAATAGATTAGTTTTATCACAATTTCCCGAAAAGCTTAAGAACAACCATTTCTGTGTTGTGACTCTCTCCAAATATCAATTGTATAATTATTTATGTTTTGAGAGGAATGCTTCAAATCCCCTTTTGATAGCAGACATAAATAATCTAATGGACATAATTTTAACTGTAATAATCAAGAGAAGAACACTGTTTGAAGCCAGCTTAAGTTTAAAGTACAATTCCACACTTTGACTCTAATTCTCACAGTGACAATGTGTCTAAGTCTCTTGGGGCAGTATTAGAGAATTGTAGAACTCCAAATACAGAAACAGTTGCTTTTTCTTATATTTACTGTTGGGGCATAAGGATTCCTAATATCATAAAACTTTTACCTAACCAACATCAAACCTCTGAGTAGATGAGCATCTCACTCTCATGAAGAGAACTTCCCATCTAAGGTATTTAAGAACAGAGAATTGAGGTATTAGCATTAAATGACTATGTCAAAGAACACAGAGTGGAGGAAAGCCATAGGGAATTAGGATGTGATGGGCAATGCCAGTGCATTGGTCTGTGGCTGCTTTCCAGTTGAGCTTTCTTGGCTCCTTCTTCCTCTTTTACAGTGCTGTTCACATTCCTTTCCAGAACACTTAAGTCAGTAGTCAGGCCCATTCACCTAGAATTTCTAAGAAATGACTTGGAATTTTGCCAAACTTCTGGAATGCATGCATCCTTACCATGCCATCAGCACAGCTTTTCGATTGTGCTTATGATTTGGAAGCCTACAGACTCATTGAAAGACAGAATAAGCTGCCCTCCAGTTAATGTCCAAAGAGAAGTCACATTCAAGCAAAGAATTCTAGGAAAATGATTTAAAAGTACAGAACAGGGAAAGAAAGAATCATTATGCACTGTGTTTGCATAAGTTTGTATACTACCATATCATTGTTGTTTCTCAGCTTTGGTAAGGCTACTTTGTGTTTCTAATGAGAGATTTGAAGTGACTTTGCAATGCAATGGTAACTGTGAAAGCAGTGAGTACCAGGAGATTTGTTTCTTTAGTGATAGCTTCTGCTGGAAAGTCAGTCATTCTTTGTCAAAATTTCAGCACGAAGTGAGCAGATCCTGTTCTGAGAGTGGAAATGATTACTGAAATTAGCTGAAGGTTCTGCTCTCTCACTAAGGAAGTGCAATGGGTGGGGCTACAAGGCCGGCATCCTGGGGAGAACAGGGGCTGCCCCAAGCCAAGAGGAGCAAGACACAGAAACTATCATATGACATGGTTCAGGTTTGTCTATGAGAATAGGAGAGGGTATAGTGGTTCCTGCTATTATTTTTTTCTTATCCTTGTGCCTGGTAGCAAGAAGCAGGAGAAAAGTCCTGTCCCTCATACATACTTGTTGTCAAACCCCAGACCTAGCTCTGGGGACAAGCTACTTAAACTGTGATTCAAGTCCCAAATAGTGTCATGAAACAATGTGGGATCATACCAAGATTGGAAACAGTAAAAGGTTTTAGAACCCACAATGACACAGATGGATTCACAATCAAATGCCTAGTCAGTCCATTTAATGTATTTCTGGAAGGTTCATCTGTGTTTTCAGGGTCCTTTCACCACAGCCATGTTTCCAAACACACATGATAGGACCTCAGCACTGCAGCTGCTGTCACCACACAGTGCCAGGGAACACTGCCTGGAGCTGAGATCAGAGACTATTGCAGGTTAAGAACTGAAGTGTTTTTTACTATACATACAAAGGTGTTTTTTTCTGTTTTATAGTATAGAAATATAGTCATTTAATTGTGAAAAGTAAATATATAGCTGATTTCTCTTGTCTCCCCTCAGAATGTCAATATTAAATTGGTATGTATTTGGATCATACTGTGTTAGTGCAATTGATTTAAAATTTTTCTGTTTGTTGTGGGCATGAATTTAATAAAATTGTAGTTCTCTTTGTCAGTGCTGTGTTGCCGTGAAGAGACACCATGCCATGACAACTCTTGTAAGGCTATTAATGGGGGCTTGCCTATAGTTTCAGAGATTTAGTCCATTTTCATGGTGGGGGGCATGGTGGCATGCAGATAGACACGGTGTTGGATAAGTAGCTGAGAGTTCTACATCTAGATCTGTAGGCAGCAGGTATGAGAGAGCGAATGGACTTCTGGGCCTGGCTTGGGCTTTTGAAACCCTCAAAGTTCATCCTGAGTGACACATTTCCTCTAAGAAGGCCACACCTACCCGAACAAGGCCAGGTGTACCAATCTCATTTAAGTAGGGCCATTCCGTAATGAGTAAACATTTGACGATATGAGCCTATGGGGACTGTTCTTACTTAAATTACCACAGTAGTTTTATGAATTTGACTTGGGATTAGAACAGATTTTCCAACTATTTCTCAAATGGCTCTAAACATTCTTCTAAAAATTTGTACTACAAACTATGAGGTGACAGTCTCAGAATTCCCTGAGGTACTTTGTAAGTCCTTGAAACTGTTTTACATTCTGTAGTATCAACTGTCCAGCCAGGATTGAACTCTTTATATAAATATGATCATGCACAATTCATGTGTGTACCCAAATGGATTGTGTCTTTAATAATGGAGTTCTATGTGCAAGAGGGAATCATTTTAAAGTAAATTTCAGTGTAATTTATTACCAGTAACTTTGATTATAAGCACATCACATATATCTGTAGACATAGGGATGTGTGAACATCTCTTGGGTGAAAGGGTTTATAGTTAAAAATGTTTAAGACATACTTTATATGATACAAGAAATTACTCAAGTAAGCATACTGTGGCTTGCAATACTCTGGCATTCAGATAATGCAAACTTTTTCTTAACTCATTGAAAATATCATTTTACTAGAATTCTAAAAGAATTTTTATTACATGGCCTTTTCTTATGTTTAGTCAACACAAGTATATACATTACATACATTGTATGTTATATATAAGGTATATATAACATATATTATATAATGTGTGTGCTCATGCATGCATGTATATTGTAAAGAATGGGGAGAACTGGAAAAGCTAAACATGAGACTTTGATTTCAGTCCTGTTAAGCACAGATTCATTACATTATTAGGCCTTTGCAGACAATGGTCTGCACATAGAATACCTGGTGATACGTTTTCTATGCCTGTTCTGATTGTGGATTTCTGAGTGAAGCTCTGGCTGCGTGGTTTCCAAACACTGAAATGGGAGCTAAGGAGTGCTTAGCAGCAACTGAGTGATGCTTCTGTTGATCTCCAGATGACAGGTAGAACAAATAAGGCTCCAGGTGACCTTCACTATAGGTGGTTGAACTCTGTATTTGACACTTTACTCTTTTGAGATCTCAGCCTAAATGTCACCTTCAACATCCCTGGATTTTTCCTGATCATGTTGGATAAAAATGGTATCTGTACTGCCACTCTGTCTTCTCCATTAGTATTAACATGAAGATGTATTTCTAGCTGGTTTCCTCCTAGCAGAGCTCAGTGGCTTCTTTCACCTGTTTGTTCTCATTCTTGTTGCAGCCCCCATATGCAGAAGCAACCATGTCAGAGGGGAATACTGTCCTGAAGGAGCCAATTACGGAGTCTGAAGCAGATGCTTTTCTCATCATGTTCTTGGCATAATTTCTCATGTCATCTAGGACTCTTTGTTCATGTGTTATTTTTATTTTTGACTTATAAGTAATAACTTTACATATCTATGGAGTAGAACAGTGATATTGTGTGTAATAACCAAGTCTGAATAATTAGTTTATACATTGCCTTGAATATCATGTTTTATTATTAGGAACATTCAAACCCCTCTCTTCTAACTAATTAGATATACATAGTATTGCTCTGAACTAAACTCACCTACCTTACAGTAGAGCATCAGAATTGATTGATTCCAAATGCAGTATTTGCTTTGTTGAGCACGCTCCTCACCTCCCTTCCCGATTGTCCTTCCTCTACTCATTGCTGTTGTATTGGCAATTTCTACTAGAGATACCTTTTTACATTCCACATAGGAGTTCATGCTGCAGTTGTCTTTCTCTTCTGGGTTTTATTTACATAATATAATATTTTCCAGGCTCACTCACGTTACCATAAAGGACAGGATTCTTCTATCTTTTTTTATAGCTGAACAGCATTCCACAGGTAGATATTTCTCACATTTTTTTCATCCATTCGCTCGCACATTTAAGCTGATTCCATCTCAGAACTCTAAATAGCTTTCCAGGAAACGGGAAAGCAGATGACCATCTGACACCAATTTCATCCTCTTCAGAAATTCCTAGTAAGAAGATGCTGTGATTTCAATCTAGTTTTATTTTTAACTTTTTAGGAACATTCATGACATTGGAGCAAAAGGTGGGCGATCTTAACTTTGGGCTGAATACAGGGAGGAGCAGTACAAACAGTATCTAGATGCTGGTTATTACAGAATTTGATGTAGACTGAAGTTGAGTTTTTTTCACTTGCCTGACTCTGATAGTTTGCTATTTCTACATTTTTGTAATAAAATGAGTTGAATCTTGCCTAGAGAAATGAGGCATTCTCACTTTTCCTAGGTTTTGAAAGACAGTTTGTCAGGATTACATGAGTAATTAAAATTCCTTCATGAATCATTTTTTCCAAATTATTTCAGCTATTACAAAATGATAGAAAACTCTTCTGCCCTCACAGCTTTTATTTATCTTGTCACAGCAGAGAGTCGCTACCAGGGATACAAATTGAGTTACCATTCCAAAGATCCTCAGGACACAATCACAATTGCAGCTTGCAGGAGGGGAAGCCAGAGAAAAGAGGTCCCAGAGCATTGTAATTTGTAAAATTCCCTAACAGGCAAATAACAACTGTAGAAAAATTCATGGAACTTTTGCCGGACAGTAGATAGCAAACAGGCAGAAAGGGGTATGGGCCTGTCTTCTTCTCTTTCACACTGAACATATGATTTTCATCCACATGACATGCACACGTTTTATTTTTTCATGATGCAATTTGCAGAAATTCACATTCGTATATAGTCGTTCTCATTTTTAGTGTCAGGCATCATATTTCAGTCTCCTCCAACAAATGTTTTTATTCTGTGTGTGGCACACAGCCCAAGACAGTACAGAGAGACCAGAGGTTACTGAGAGCTGCTAGCTAATCTAGGCATCTTGCAGCATTTTAGCCTCAAATAAAAATTGAAGTTTTTTTAATTAAGATGCAAAATCCTATGACAGGAACACTGTGTTTTGATTTAATCTTTGTTCTACTCTCTTGTCAAGGGTGAAAACTATTTTAATCCTTGTAAAATTCAAAGATTTAGGGAAATGAGCAGAAACAATGATGTCAGCCAAAAAAGACGGCAACATTCCTGTCTCCCTATCCCATTACATGCTTATTCTCTTTCGTGTAGACAGAAGCAAATCATGGAATTTGTGGATGATCACTCCCACCACAGAAGGCCTTAGTAACTTCTAGTTACTCCATGAGCCCTACAGGGAAGAGGGTGAAGCCTGGTGAGGAGATTGCAAGCTAATAGGGCTACTGGGGAGACAGCATTTCATCTTCTCCTAGGGTCTCCTTAAGTCTCAAGCCTTGGGGAGCCTTATCCTGTGAGACTTCTAGCCTCATTGTCTGTGGGAATTGAGTCTATCTGTCACCTTATAAAATTCCCACCATAGACATTTGTTGCTGACACATCTAAGTTAGAGGAAACACAGGATTGGCATTTGCTTCTAAGATGCATCTCCTGAGAAAGGGGGGAAATTCACATGGTCATAAAACAGCCAATTAGCTGAATGCAGTCAATTATTAATTCACTGAAAAAAGTGTAATTCATGGAAAAAAACAAATATTCAAAGATAATGAGGTGCCTAGGAAGTCACTAAACTTTACACAGTCACAGCGCCGATGATGAAGACTGTGCTGTCAGGACAATACGAGAAACACCTGCGCACATAGATACACAGAGGTAATTTTCATAATTAATGGCAAAGAATTCAAACACACACAACTCTTAGGTTCAAAGTACTCTAAAAACACAATTGATGAACTATTTCAGTGATTTTTATTTGTAGAATAAATGCTACATAAAATGGTGGTTCCTTATATTTTTTCGTTGTAAGCCTAGCTTTTAGTGGCAGAGTCATTTCTCCAGCCCTGCACATACCTTTGATACCAGCACTCAGGAGGCAGAGACAGGTGCATTTCTGTGAGGCTGAGGCCAGCCTGGTCTGTGGAACATTTTCTTGTTTAATGATCGACTGTATTTACAGAAAAGCAAGTAGAGCAAGCCACGGAGAGCAAGCCAGTAACCAGCATTCCTCTAGGGTCTCGGCTTCAGTTCCTGTCTTGTTTGTGTCCCTCCTTGACTTCCTTCAGTGATGGACTATGATCACCATATGTGAGCCATACAAATGCTTTCTTCCCAAGAGGTTTTTGTTCATGTTCTTTATCACAGCAACAGAAAGCAAACCAAGACAGAAATAGGTATCAGGCTTGTGTGTCGTGGAAGACTGAGGAAATGTTAGGAACTTTGGGCTGGAAAAGCCATTGAGTGCTCAAAGTTCAATGGAAAGTTCTGTGGGAGCCAGAAAACGCGTGTATTGAGATACATGCAGACGATGAAACTCTGGCTTCTGATGTTTCAGAGGGAAGTTTGAGAGTGTCTCAAAAATTCTATTCAGAAAATTCCTGTGGTATACTTGAACTTAAATGCTGTGGGTTCTGGTTGTCTGTTGCTGGAGAATCAGCTATGATTGCCAAGAGACCAGCATCACTGAGGTGAAGTCTTTTGAGTAGTGTTTCCTCAGGGTCAGAAAGCAGCAGCTGCTGGCCAGAGGGGACAAAGTTTCAACTCACACTGGAAGATAAAAATTGGTAGTGTGTAAGAGCCTCCCAGGTGGTACTGGTTCTGCAGTATGAAAGCTCTGGGACTGAAGTGATCATGAGCAGAAACAGAGACTTGGCACCATGTGGCAGGGTCAGAGTCTCTGAAGAGAGGTCTGAAGAGGACATTGTTGAAGGTTTAGCCTTGGTAGTAATGAAGACCCTAGAATACTGGAGGTGCGAGGGTCATAGGAATCCCACCAACAATGGTAGAATTTATGGAATGGAGTTGACACAAACCTACTAGAAAAGCTATATTTGCTGTGATGGAAGAGCCAGAGAAGTGGTGCTGGCCAAGAATTTTGGAGCCCAAAAGATTGTAAACCTCAGTCAGTGGATACTGAGTTAGGAGCCTTAATTGAGAAGATTCCTCCATCAAATAGGCCTGTAAATGAATTAGCGGACATTTTATTGTTGAGTGATTGATGGAGGAGTGCTCATTTGATTGTGAGCGGAACTATTCCTAGGCAGGTTGTCTTGGCTTGTATAAAAAGTTAGCTGAATGAACCATGGTGAAGCAACCAGTCCTCAGAATTCCTTAATCATCTCTGTTCCAGCTTCTACCTCAAGGTTCCTGTCCTGCCTGAGTTCCTTCCTTGGTTTCCCTCATACATGGATCAGAATGTTTAAGTCAAATACTCTTTCCTCTCCAAGTTACTTTTAGTCAGAATGTTTTACCACAGCAATAGAAGTAAAATCAGAACAGAAGCATACATTTTGCCTTCCAGACTGAAATTAAATAGAACTGGATATGCTAGTAGCATGATGACAGATGGCTACCATCAATAAAATGGCTTTACCAAATTAGTGTGGAATATTGAAATAACCATAATGGATAGTAATAGTCAGTGATGTGGTTTGAATGAGTATGGGCCCCATAGTCTCATATATTTGGATACTTGATCCCCAGTTGGTTGAACCTCTTAGAAAAGATTAGGAGGTGTGGTCTTGTGGGATTGGCTCTGATGTTGCAATAGATTCTTGTAACTCCCAGTCCTTAATCTACCTTGTGGTTATGGATCACGATGTGAGCTCTCAGCCTGCCCTTTGCCCTGCCATCATGGACTCTACACCCTGTGAAATCATAAGCCAAATTGAGCATGTTCTTTTATAAGTTCATTTGGTCATGGTGTTTTACCAAAGGAAAGTGACAGCTAGCATCAGTGCAGAGATGTTTCATGTATTTCTAATCATCTACTGGAATAATTGCACTGTTTTCCTAATTGTTTGGTTCAGAATGTGACTATTCTAAATCCTTTCCTGGCAGAATAGATTTGTTTAAAGTTATATTTTTCAGGATGATGTTGAATGCTTCTCATCAACCTCTTACCATGCCCTGATTCTCTACAAAGCATGGCTGACACCTGGGGATAAAATATGTGAAACTGCTCTTTTATCCAAATATTAAGAAGGCAGATCAGGTCCTTTTTTTTAATCAAGTTATGTAAACATGAGTGTCTTGTCTTGTGTATTTTTCCATCACTTTCCAGGCAGGCTTCTAAGTGATGCCAGCATGCCGTGAACTTCATGTTGAGAGGGGTCCTTCTCACTCTGCCGTGGCCTCCCCTGCTTAATTGACATTGCACAGTACTCAACATTGTCACTGTCACAGCATGATCTGCCCATTTTTGGCAAAGCCTCTTTCATATGAATGTCAGATTCTTCAGTCAGTTCTACATGTTTGGAATTCTGATCTTTTATTTCAGGGGAGAATCCACTTGGTTCTATTGCTTCTTGAAGATTGGTTATTATATTACTTGCACTGGACTCTATAATTGGGAGACATTGAAGAATCCAATGTAAATAATTGTATTTTATGGCAAATAAAGTAATTATGGCTTGGCTGGGAAATGTTCATTATGTTAACATCTTGGGATTAAATGCTTCTTAGCATTTATTTATGTGTGTGCATTTGTATAATTACCTTTCTTATGAGTATAATTTGTTCTATTCTTTATAAACAATTCCAGTTTTGTATTATTATCTTTAATACAGAATAAGAAAATTATATCATCAACTAAATACAGATACACTAAAATATTCTTTTTAATTTATTCATATTAAAGATTAAAATCTTTTTTGCCAATAAACAAGAGGACTCAGAAATATTTGAATATACTGACTGGATCTTTTAATCAGGATGAGATTTAATCATTCAGAAGTCTTAGAGCTCAGAAACATCAAGTACCTTAGAATTAAGTAGCAATGTGTGACCTTGGGAAATATTTTGATCTCCTTGAGATTTTACTATATGTATAAAATATTAAGTATTTAGAGTTTAAAAATAACTGTTTTCTTTTTAAAGCATCAATTATTATCTAAACTGAATCAAAGCATTTCAAAGAAAAAACAAACCCTAGGTATATTTTTGTAACCTTTTATTCACACCTAAAATAGAACTTTTTGTTCATTCTTCATGGAGGATGTAATATTGATGTGTTTGGGAGATGATGTGTTTGGAAGGGAGATAAGGGAGGAAGCTGGTAAGAGTAATTAGAAGGCATTGTATACATGTATAAGATAACCAATGAGCAAACAATTAATGAAAAAATTCTACTAAGAAGCTTACAAGATGAGAAATGTTTCTTTCCTCCAACCAAGATGCCATGAGAAGAGTCAGATGACTGACAGGCATGTTCAGTTTGATGGAACTACCTATGATGAAACCTAAGTTGCAGTTGCCTGATGGAGGAGGGTCATCTGTCTATGTGTTACTTTCATTGGTTAATA
>LOJH01033484.1:448-10873 GCA_001685095.1 Ellobius talpinus | reverse complement strand
ACCCCTTTGAATCCCAACTGGTGTGGGATTGTTTATGACTTACGCCTTCACCTTATGAGAGGGCCATCCTTTGAGTATCGACACTTTAAAACTCTATAAACGCCTTCAGCAGAATCTCTAAGGGGCTGGAGGGTTTGTTTGTTCGTTCGTTCGTTTGTTTTCTAACTAGTTTTTAAAATGAAATGAGCAACTGCAAAAGACTTCTATTTCTCTTTAAGTACCTAATGTAAGAGAAAAAGAAGGACGGCTAGCTGTGAAAAGAAAATGCCATGTCCCTCCCTCTCAGCCTTCCACTTAATGAGACTGATATATTAAAAAACCTCCCCAGTAAATATGTCCCTGCCTCCTGGTCACATCTTCAAGTGGGATGAATTCATAAGTAAATGTCATGTTAAAATGGAACTGCCAAAAATTTAAGCCATTCTATTTGTTTTAGATTAAGGTATAAAACTTTCATCTTTTCAAAAGGAAAACTGTACTCTAAGCTAAGACAGAGGGAAGCATCAAAATGACTTTTAAAATTCCAAAGTCAACCAAAACGGTAGGAGAGAGCCCTCTGCTGATCGAGACAGAGGCAAAAAACCCGGATGGGTTAATAATGCCATTCTGGGTGATTCCATGGCTTTTTCAATAGAATGTGGCCCTTCTGGAGGTTGTGGAGAGACAAGGGAGTTGGAGTTTCCAGTGTCACTTTTAGGAAGAGGAAGCACACAACTTCCAGTGATCACTTGGCTGCTTCTTAGTTCCAGCTGAACACGTGGAAGGAATTATGGAAACTAGCTCTCCAGAAAAAGCACTGTATATTAAATAAAAGAAGTATTTTAGATCTGACAGTATATGTAGTGAAAGGGGATCTGTCTACGATGACCCTCCTCCATCAAGTATAGACCATGGTTCTGCGATTGGGCCAAAGACTTACTTGGATGTCAAGCAAACGAGCTACTCAATTATCGATGGCGAGGATTGGTGATTTTTTTGTTGTTGTTGTTGTTGTTAAGAAGTTTAAGCACAATGCCACCACACTGTGAGGTCTAGTGATTGCTCGGGTGTTGTGGTGTCTCCTTTTCTGTTACATGTATCTAAAATTTGGGAGGACTTTTTGCTCGTTTGTTATTGTACTACTCATGGCTAATTATTCTTTGATATATGGATCATAGCACCAGTTTCTTCATGCTCAATTTATAATACAAATTTCAAAACTACTGGAATGATTTTTCTTGAGCATTTAGATAATTATTATTTTTTTGGTGAATAAGTTAGCGACTTGACATTGTCTGCTATTAATCTCTAACCTATATATTCTAGAACTATAGATGTTTAAATACAGATATGACATGTCTTTCCAAAAGGCTCACCATGTTGAAGGGCAGCACCAGTTGGTGATGCTCTTGGGAAGCTGTAATGCCATGGGGATGCTATTTTCATCTAAAAATTAATGTAAGGTTTTGGCAGAATGGACTGCCGAGAGGGAGGGCCTGGTTGAAGGATGTGGGCTATTGGAATATGCCTTCAACACGCTGATGTTTCTCTCGTCTCTTCCTCCGTGCTCTCTGCCTTCTCGCTGACAGGAGGTGAGCAGCTTTATTTTCCTGTGCCCTCCCTGCCTTGATGTAGTACTTTGGTTTAGCGCTCAGAAACGCCCAGAGCCAGGAGACCCTTAAAACCATGAAGCAAAGTAAATATCCTCCTCCCTTGAGTTGCCTTGCTTGCTCTGTTTTGTCACACACACACACACACACACACACACACAACCTGACTGGCACAATAAAGCTTTTAAAAATTCTTTCTGTGTGTGTCTATATTTGTTATTGTGTGTGTGTCTGTGGGATGGTGTGTGTGTGAGCATGTGTGTGAGTGTGTGTCTCTGTGTGCATTGTGAGTGTGTGTATGTGTGTGTACTCATCTTTGAATACGAGCATGTCTTGTGAGTGTGTATATGAGTATGAGCCTGTGTGTGAAATGTGTGAGGCATATTCATGTGTGTGTGAATATGTGTGTTTGGTATGTTCATGTATGGATGGGGGTGCCCATGCCTACACATAGAAACCAACCAATTGCTCGCTGACTTACTACTTTGAGACAGGTCTCTCCCTGAACCAGAAACTAAGCTGATGGATGGAAAGTCCCAGCAATCCTCCTGTCTCTGTCCCTCACAGTGCTGGGGTCACAGGCAAGTGCAGTCACTCTGGGTCTTCAGGTGGGTGCTGGCGAGTTGGGTTTATGTTTTCCTGGCTTGTACATCAAGCTCTTAAGCTCTGAGCCATCGCAACTCTTAAGTCACCTTTAAACATCATTTTCCACGACAAACACGGCTTGCGAAAGACAATTCCCAGGTGGAAAATCAACTTCGTCTCATTTGGGTTGCTAACAGAGTAGAGTCCTTTTCTCACTTGTCACGGTGTTGAGAGCTGTAATTTTTCTCTAGCTACCCAGAAAAATGTCGGCCCTACAGCCTTCCTGTGGTGTGCTGGCGTCAAAACCAAGGACCGTGGCTCTGTACTGCAGTTACTCTTAAGGTCAACAGAGAAAGATTTTTACTTTTGCAACTGTTTATTTTAACAAGCTATTGTGGCCTACATCTTTTATTACACACCACAAGACTAAGTGTGAGCCCTGGGTGGCCTGTGATCTCGGCTGGCAGAGGCTGGGGACTAGGAAATGCTGCAAATGCAAGGCCAGCCTGGCCTAAAGAGCGAACCCCGGGCCAGCTTGGGGTGGGAGGGGGTGTGGTAAATAGCGAGTTTCTGTCTCCTTGGAAAGAAAAAGACTAAGTGGTTTGCAGAAAGTCACGCATCTAAGAAGCCCATGCCCACGTTGACAGCTCGTCCAGCCTCAGGTCACAAACACTCCGGCAGAGCAGCCAGGAGAGCAGCTGGGGTCGCTGTCGAGCTGTTTCTGCCGCTGGCGCGTCCCAGACAGCTGTGCTCCGCAGTTACGGTGACAGCGAGACCCAGCGGCTGGGAAGGGAACCGAGGGAAACGCTCAACACCCGGGGTGGCACGGGGGGGGTGTCGAGGGTGGGTTCCCGAGAGATGCAGTCTGCACTCCTGTGTGCCCGGTCCCCCGGGACCCGCGACCCTGGCGGCCCCGCTCTCACCTGCTCGCTGCTCATGACTGCGAGGACTTGCGAGCCGCGCACGGCAGGCCTGGATCGCTGCTGCGGGACCCTGAACCCGGGGACAGAGGTATCCACCACTGGACAGCTCGCTCAGTCTCGGCTCTCTCTGAGCTGGGAGCTCTAGCGTCCCTGCCTCATGTGTTGCTAAGCAACAAGCTGGCGGGTTCCACTTCCGGTCATCTGTATCTGCTTGATCAGGTCCAGAACTTTCTCGGTGATCCAGTAGGGTGGCTTTCTGGCGCCTCCTGAGGGTGGTGGCAGACACCTTCCAACCAACCTGGGTGGGCGTGATCCTCTGCCTCCCTCCTTTATTTAGCGGTTTCTGCAGATTTCATTGCTAAGTGAATGCTCAACTTCGAGTGCTCAAGACTGGAGCAGGAAATGTGTTCTTTATTCGGGTGCATCAGTTTTCAGTCCTGTTGGCTTCTCCCACACACTAAAAATTTACTGAGCCTTCAGAGACTCAGTAAATCCACGCGTGAATGACTAGATGAACGATTCTGTGTCAAGACAATACCCAGGCAGGGGCTTGGGAGAGCAACAAGCCAGCCCAGAGGCAGCGCCATGAGCCACAGCTCTCCTCACATCTCTTGGAAGATGTGGCAGGGATGTGAACCCTGAGGTCTGAAGGAGGAGAAGACAAGACTGTGTAAGGGCCACTCCAGGCAGAGAAAAGATCGCATACAAAAACCTGAGATATTGCATGGCTATTAGAGGAACAATTTTAAAGACCTGATGAAATATGGCAAGGAGTTTAGACTTTAAGGGAAACGGCCTCCCACTGAAAAGTTTTTGTTTAGTTTAGTTTTGTTTATTTTGGTTTGGTTTTGAAATGGTCTCACTGCCCAGACTGGCCACAAACTCCATTTTTTTTTCTGTGGCAGCCCCGGGAGCACTGGAATTACAGACTTATGCCACCACACCTGACTGGAAAGTTTGCGATTGAGAAACGGCAGATTCCTAAACTAAAATGCATGTGACAGCTTATGGGATATCAAATGGCCAAAAACAATATCTAAAAAGAATGACATATCTGGAAGTCTCATATTTCTGATCTCAAAATTTAGTACAAAACTGCAGTGATGGAAACAATACCTTTCCAGCAACCGACGTGAGAAAACTAGATATCCACATACCCAAACACAAAGCAGACAGTTCACGTCACAGAGAAAATCGACCTCAAGTGGAGTTAAAGCTTTAAAACTCTTTAAGGAAAATGGAGGGAAGGCTCCGGGGCATTTGATTTTTTTTATCTACTTCTTTATTGGGGAGAGTCCGCGGAGGTCAAAGGACAAGCTCAGGGGGCTGTCCTGTTCTCCTTTTACCGTGTGTGTCCCAAGGATTGAACTCAGGTCACCTGGCTTGACAGCAAAAGTCCTTACCCACTGAGCTATTTCACTGATGGAATGACATTGGATTTTGCAATGCCTTATAGGTGGGCACCCAAAACAACAAAAGAAGTCAAACAAGCTCAACTCCACCCAAGTTTAAATCCTTTGTGCGGCAAAGAAACACCACAAATGGCAAGGGACTGAAAACAGCAATTTCATTCCTGACGTGGAATAGGAACAATTCTTCACAAATTTTATATTGGAAAGAGATGGATACCCAGAGTACTAACGACTACTAGCAAGGACACAGAGAAACCAGAATTCTGAAAACTACAGGGAAGTGTAAACTGGTATAGCCACTAAGAAAAACTAGCGTGATGGTAACTCGGATGGGTAGTGTTGCCGTGTCACACAAACATGCTACCCCTGCATAAATACGCCAAAATAATTAGCAGCTAAGAAACAAGCAAATATGTGTACCCATATCAGGAGAAAGCAGCCCACATGTGTCTAAATGGAAGAATAGATTACATGAAATATAGCATATTCCAAAACATACTACAACAGGAATGAACTGTGACAATATTCTACTAGTAAAACCAGGCCCACAAAGGGACAAATGTTGTGTTATTCCAACGACATGGCCTGCAGTCAAATTTATACAGACAGAGAGTAGAATGGTGAGGGCCGGTGATGGAGAATGAAGAGATCTTGTTTAATGTTACACAATTTCAGTCTTAGTAGATGAAAAACAGAATGGCTTTGCACATGGGTGGTGGTAGATATACGGCCATTGAACCCCACCAAACTATGCGCCAAAATATGATTAAAGGACAAATGTATAAAACATACAAACTATATATACATATATGTATATATACATTTAAAGATATATATCTTTAAAGATTTGCTATTAAAGTAAAAGGAAAGCTAAAGGGGAATAAAAGAAGAGAAAAAGGAAGAAGAGAAGAGGAAATGATGGGGAACCTCCTTCAGCCAATGGCCTTTGAGAGGTTGAACCAGGTCGGGCATGGCCCTATTGACTATTAGACCATTTGCAATTACACCAGACAGTAATCTTGAAAGTTAACCATCATTTTAGTTTTACAGAATCCCATAGAAAGAACATCGCCCCCATGACAGCTGGAAGGAATTCTAGAAGACGCCATCTCTTCCCCGAGCAAAGTCTGTCCTCAGAGTTAGGGACATCAGTTAGCGGTTGATTATTACTGGTACAGGGTTGGGGATTGGGGTGGAAATTATGTAGGCTCAGAGGCCTCTTTGGAAAACTAAGGGAAATTGAATGGGATGATTCTGCACTAAAGAAATCAAGCGATCCCTCCTCCTTGCCTTTAGGCGAAGACCAGCTCACAATTCCGACAGCCATCAATGTGTTTCCTAAAGCGGATCGTAGATCAGAGATGGTGTCCTTCTGGGTAGGTCAGGTGATGGGGAGGCAATTATTTCATTCCTGTTGCCTGTCTCCTGCATTGACCCCATCAGCTACCTCGAGCTTCCCTTGGGTAGAGTTGTCTGTGTACTTTTGATTTACTGATCTGGAAACGTGGAAGGTGCATTCTGGGTAAAGTTGACCTGGTTCCAGGCTAACTAACTGTGAAAGACCACAATGGAGAACAGAAATTGACACCGTATTGTACTATATCCCTAGTGTGTTTGGTGTGTTTTTATTATGTCTGTTTCATTGGTAAGATGATTTTTTTTGTTATGAACCAAATGTGTGAAGACTTTTTTTTTAAGCCTTTGGAATATATTCTCTTCAACCTAACACTTGGGAGGCAGACCTTGGAGAATCAGTAGTTCAATCAGCCTTAGCTGTGTGGAGATTTGGAGTGGGGCGCTTGGGCCATAGGAGAGTGTGTCTCAAATAAAGAAGCAGAGAAGGGGCAGTGAGATGGTCCAGTGGGCAGAGGAGCTTGCCCCCAAGCCTCATGGCCTGAGTTCAATCCCCGGGTCCCACATGGTGGCAAGTGAGAACCTACTCCCAAAGTTGCCCTCTGACGCCACAAACAGGCTGCGGCTCATGCACACACACACGATAACATAAGCAAATAAAAACAAATCATGATTATCATCTAAGTTTAAACCACTGAGTTCTGGGTCTGGAGAGGTTCTTTGTTCTTTCTTTTGTACCTCTTGTTTTTGAAACTGTGGACGTGTGGGCAAGAACAGACAAGTGGCGGTGTTTATCCTCCTGTGGAGGCATGGGGGAACCGCACACTGAAATGCAGCACAGCCCATGCAGAGGCAGGATGGCCACACCTGGAGAAGTCAGGGAGGAAGCAATGGGGACCAGAATGGTGACTGAAAGTGGTTTGTTTGGTGCTGTGGGACAATGGTCTGTAGCCTGTCACTTATATTTTAAATAAATGTTGACTGGCCAGTAGCCAAACAGGAAGTATATATAGGTGGGGTGACCAGGCAGGAAGTATAGGCTGGGCAACAAGAATTCTGGGAAGAGGGAAGTGCAGTCATGACCCAGCCTCAGAGGAAGCAAGACGGGATTGGCTTAGGCACTGAGCGCGAGGTTGAACATCAGTTATGGTTTGTTTGGGGTTTCGGTCTAACCATTTGGTAGATGGAGAGGGCGTGGCGTGGACAGTGAAAGACATGAAAAGTCTGATGTAAAGTATGTTGGAGTTTAAGATGCTCATTCAAATGACCAAGAAAGATGTTGGGGCAGGGGAAGAAGCCATCCAACTCTGAGGATGTTACTACCTGGGGTGTTAATGGGGAGTTCATCCAGATACGCTAACTATGGAGACAGATGATGCCATCAGGAAACACGGAGGGAGGGAGGGAGGGACAGAGGGAGGGATGGGAGAAAGAAGAGGGAGGGAAGGAGAGAAATTGTGTTTATATTTGGTTCCCTAAATATCAAATTCTATTGAATTTATAATCCCACATGGTTTGTTTTGTTCCTGGTTCATGGCTGCTGAGATGATTTTATCGTGGGGGAAGAAGGACAAAGGCAGTTTGAGGACAGGCCCCAAAGTCTTGTTCTCTCTTTCAGGAAACTTTAGAAACCGCACATTTTTCAACGCTTTAACCAAATGATGCAAGTACAAAGTTAAAGTTACAACAGGGAGATTAGATAAAAAAAAAAAAAAAAAACTAAAAAATGAGGTTGGCAATTCGCGCATGTGGTATTTGTTCAGGAGAACACTGAAGTATATGTGGACCAATTCCTACGAAAACAAACAGTAATGTTGCTTTTTTTTAACCACATTTGACCTACCCGGCAGCTAATCACAACCAGACGACCTCGAGAGACTGCATTATTTTCTTTGAACACTAGAGGGAGATATATTCACTTGCAAATCGGGAAGAGAAACTTGTTTTAGAACACGTTTAACACGGAACTTTCACTAGGAACTATTTAAAATTCTGGTAATTTTGCAGTCACCAGGAAACACAGGTATGTATTAAGACTAGAGCAAATGACACACGTTTAGAAAGTAAACGGATTTCTTTGTTGGACCAGGATTTCTATGAACGGGTTACTTTGTATTGGGTGATTTTATATGCTGTATTTTCAGGCCATACCGCAAGTCATTTTTCTCTTGAGCAATACAAAGCATAAAGTCCACAAACTGCCAGTTTTTGTTCGGATACACATCACTTCTTTCTCCCCGGGATCTCAGGGGATTTGCACACTATAAGCTAAATGGTCAAAGGCTTCCAAAGTCTGGTGTCTGAGGATGCCTGAATCACTGTACTTCGCCACATCCTTGCTGGTCAGGTGGCTTAAAGGTCATTGGCACAGAGATTGTTCCGGACTTTTATTTGCCCAATAAAATGCTTTTCAACTTTGCCTGGTAATCACATAGATATGTAGTGTTTTCGTGATTGCTTGGGGCAACTAAAGAACTCTCTCTTTATTTGCTTTGGTTATCTTTCCAAAGAACATTCTGCAGACGGTCTATTTTTTTTCCTGATCAAAGGTTGAGTGTGATCCTAGCCAGCCGTTCTCAGTCTGCCAAGTGCTTTGTTTGACCTTGTAAGTAATTTTATAAATTAATTCTATAAATCTTCCATTGCATAAGTCCCAACGTTGAGATGTTTCTGGTAAGTTAAGGGGGTGGTATCCTTTCTGTCTCCAAGGCAGGAGAATCAGAACTGGTATTCATCAAACCTTAGCCTAAACTGATTGGTGAATGTCAGCAAGTGACTTTGAATCTTGTTGTGACTACTTTTGTGTCTCCGATGTGGGATTGCACCCCTTCAGAATTGTGGGGATTGAATCACACAATATATAAAACACAGCCTGCTTGTTTTCTAGTGCCAGTACGCATTCCAATTCCCATGTCTTTGTAATTTTCCACAGGAAATGCCCTCCAAAGGACTCTATAAAGCATGGGTTATGCATAGTACAGACTCTGAAATTATGTCAAGTGCTGGTGTCAAACACAGAATGTGACCCAGGTCACATTTGCAAGTTATCTCTTGTAAGACCACAGACATGGTCGGAATGGTATTGCCCTGGGCTCCACTCCATTTCAGCAGATGGTGGGCCTCACCAAGACCCCAGATGGTACACAGTCAGCCTCTCCTAAATGTGGGCTGGGGAGGAGGGAGCCAGGAGGGGGGGGAGCAATTGGAATCCACGAAGAGATGAACTGTCTAGGACAGGAATCCCTGCTTCTTCACTTGCATGGATTTAAGTTCTACATCCCAGCTCTATAAAGACCCTGTTTTTCACCCCTAGGCTAACTGAATTCACCTCTCTGATACTCATACAGTCTCCCAGGCCAGTCGTCCGGGAATGCATACTTTAAATGCCTACTCAGCCACTTCATCTTACCCACCAGAAAGGAAATCATGTCCTGTCTTGCACGGTTTCACCTACCACATTTCACTGTGCCCAACATGAAGTGGGCACCAAATACACACTTTCCATACTGGTTTTCTTTCAATTTTCATTGTTATGTGCTGTTTGGCAATCAAGCTTGTAGGGGTGAGTTTACAGACACAGTTTGAATAGTTTTTGTTGGTAGCATCTGAAAATTACCATTTTCCTTCAAATTACAGATTCTTAAGAAAGAGCCCAAAAGGCACAAAATGGCAGGCTTCTGTTTGTTGGTTTCCTCTGACACCCGTGCCAGGAATAGAAAAAGAGCCAGAAAAGGGCACACCAAAAATGCAGAAAAGAATCCTTCTGGTCTGGTTTAATGAAGATGAAGAATGACTTTCCTAGCTGCAAAATACATGCTGAAGTAGCAACCTCTAAATCTATTCATATTCCCAAAATGGTGGGTCTTTACCCAATCCCCCTTTTCTTAGCCTGCTGTATTTGAAACCCCTCTATGATCTGACTTTCATCTCATAGTCTATACAAAGAGCCTTGTGTTGTTCATGACCTTTCTGTTTCTCTTAACTACTCTTCGGAATTCATTGCTGCTTTCAGATCCTTAAACTTACTGCTGTCTCGGCCTTGGGGAACTATTTTGTCTTGTCCCTTAACTCTCTGACATTTCCTTTTGTGTCACTTCTTCCATCTCTAGACATCCCCTGATACCCCAAAGCCCTCCCTGGCAGGCTCTCTCTCTCTGTTCTCACACAGAAGGCTCATCTACCCTTGAAACTCCATTTGCTACCTTCATGCTATGACCCCAGATTCTGCAGTCTCTCAGCAATGAACACCAATCTCCGGGGCCCAATCACCTTCATGACTGATCCCTTTTTGCAAGGAGGGGGCTGCTTGTTCTTCCTGGCCGCCCAGCTAGCTTAGTCACAAAATAATCACACAGAAACTGTATTCATTAAAACACTGCTTGGCCCATAGCTCTAGTTTCTTATTGGCTAATTCTTACATCTTAAGTTAACCCACATGGCAGTGGCTTACTGGGTAAAATTCTAACCAGAGTCTGTCTCAGGCGGAGGATCCATGGCTTCTCTCTCACCCTGCTTTCTTCCTCCCAGAATTCAGTCCTGTCTTCCCTGCCTACCTAAGTTCTG